>BQNB010127927.1:0-19361 GCA_026074375.1 Tanacetum coccineum | reverse complement strand
GACTTTCGAGCTAGACTTTTGTCTTGTATCTTCGAGTGACCGAAGCTTCTTTGTTCGGGACCATTTATGTGATCCTAACAGTTTACCTACATATAATCTAAGTTACCAAATCATAAAAACCTAAACTATAAGCTAGAAATCTTAATTTTAAAAGCTAAGTCTAATGGCTATTGTTTTTGGATTTTTTTTTTTGCTTTTTAGTGACTTTTGAACTAAAATGTACTATAGAAAATAAGCTTAAAAATGAAAGATAAGCCTTAATCTATATTAAGCTGTATCTACTCTATACCCTACTTGAATTTTAGAGCCTAAGACCTAAGTTTACCTAACTAAAATTAAACCAAAAGTGACAGCAGGAACAGCTTAGGTTCCTGCTGATGCACTTTGCAAGAGTACAAAACCAAAAATGCAGGAATCCTTTGAGGTCTCTACTGCATTAAACTCACTCACTAGGAGTTTTCTAACTTAGTACAAGCAAATTCCAAGCCTTCCAAGGCTTGGATCAAGTTTTCTCAAACTAAGAAAAAAAGGAAAAAAATGCCTTGGTGCTGAAGTGATGAAAGTAAGCTCAATTTTGTTGATTATTGAAAACTAACTGCTGAAAACTAAATTACTATTAGTCTAACATGAGAATACAACTAACTCAAACAATTTACACAAGTCATTTTGACTTTTTGTATGTCAAACTAGCTTAAACCAAACACCCCTTAATTGAAAAAACAGATTTAAATTCAGCTTTTTTAAAAATTAAATCTACTTATCCAAGCTTTATTACCAGATAACTAGGAGCTTATAACAACATATTTAAACACAAATCATCAACTATATAAGCAATAATGAAGATCAACACTAAGCTAATAATATTTTTGGCTTTTATGAGTTTTAATGACAGAAATGATAAACTAAGTTCTATAACATTTAAGCTAAAAACAGATGATATAACACACTTAATAAGCTAGAAGCACTGATAAGCAATCATATTTAGCAAATAAGCAAATCTTAAACTAATAAGCTATTACTTAAGCAATTGAACTAAAAAAAATAAAGGACAAAATGAAATAGAAAGAAACTTACAAGAGGCCTAGCTGAACAAGGCTTAATTGCTCTTAGAGCTTTGCTACAAGCTCTAGCTTATCCTAGGATAAGCTAGTATAAGTCCATGAGAGCCCTTCCATGTTTGGCTCTCCTTCCAAAAGCCACAATCCAAATATAAAGGTATCTAGACTAGTTTATTGATTTAAGTGAGATTAGCAACTGAATTAAGCTCAATTTCATCTTAGAGACTGAAAGAGCTGAATAAAAGCTTATAGGATTTTATGAGTAGCATTTGAGAACAATTGTGCTTATTGAGAGCTTATGAATAAAAGAGGTTAAGAAGATTAAAAGCAAACACTGAATTTGATTAACTAAAAACTTTGATTACATTAGATAAAAGACAATTACAACTGATTTTTTAAAAACAATTACAATAAGCAAAATATCTAAAAGCTACACTAGGTGAAAACTAGGAAAAAGAAGATAAAAAAAAGATATATGTGTGTGTTTAACCCTTGCAAGTATTTTCTTCTTTTTCTTCATTAAATAAGTTAGGGACTTGGCAATTTTGGCCCCTAAACTTATTTTTCTTCACTTTTTGACTTTGGATTTGTCGGGGTTGACTTTGGTTGACTTTTTCACACTTGGGCTTTGTCTTGACTTTGTCTTTTCCACGCTTTTCTATTCCGTGTCCGGTTTTGTCGTTTTGGCTTCGTTTTTTGTCCTTTTCTTAGATATCCGTTCTTGCACAACACAATTAGCAAAACAAGCATATTTTTGGCATTTTAAGTCTGTTTTTGGTTATTTTAACTTGTTTTTAAAGGTAAAAGGTGTGTGTAATTAAACACATACCAGATAGTGAGGACTTTATATGGCCTTTGATGAAGCTTCTAGGCCCTGAATTCCTCTGCACGCTCTTCTGAATCTCAACCGTACACATTTCCAATCATTGGATCAATGATTATGGCCTTTAGATCATTTCTTGGGATCACACGGATTGCCAAGCTGGCAATCCTTGATGTGACCCTTGTGTTACTTCTCTGAGTGATCCAAGAGTATATCCCAATTCTCTTTGTGCTTTCTTCCATAGCCACATGGCCTTAGCTTGAGAGAGAGTTAATGAGAAGCTTGATTTAACTAATCTCTCCCTGCCATCTTGTTAACGATCCCATGAATTGTCTAAATCACCCCTTAATTGAGAAAAGCCCCTTGATTTGACTGAGGGTAAACTCTTGGAAGGGACGATAAATAGTAACTATTTCTTCGCGCCTTTTTTTTCTTTTATAACTGAAATTGGTAAAATTTCATTTTACACTTTGAATATTTGGCAAAACTCATCCTTGTCATTGTTTATCAAAGATAAAGTGTAAAACAACTTTAGAATTTGGCAGTTTGAGCCCCTGTGGTTTATATAAAAGGGTATTGGGCTTATGATTTGGGCTTTTGGGCTAGGTTTTTGATTTATTGGATCCGAGTAAGGTTTTTAGGGTTTTAAGGCCCAATAAGCCTCATGGACCATTTATGTAAACTTTTGAAACTTAAGGGACTGTTTTGGAATATTTGGGGTTTTGTCCTTTTGTGGTTGACTTTGGTTGACCACTGTTTGACCAATTTTGACTGGAGGTTGACTTTTTCTGGCTTTGGCTTTGCATCTTTGGCTTCTTTTGTGCTCTTCTAATTCTCGTGTCCGTGCTTGCTCGTTTTTGACTGTTTTCTTGTGATTTTTTGTCTTATCCATATCTGCACACACAAAACACAAATACAAGCATATTTTTGGTCTGTTTTGGGTTTAATTGGGCTATTTTAGGTATAAATGGATATGTGTATTTTACACTTATCAGGATACGTTAACTAGAAAATCAAAACGGGTTGTTTTTAGGGTTTTTACCAAAAAACACATGGGTTTGAGGACTCAAAGCTTCAAAAAAGAGTTCATATATGATCTTAATAGTATTATGAACATTATAATATAGAATATAAGCTTATGGAACAAGATCTTAGGCTTACTTGAGCTAAAATGGGTCGAAATTGGGTTTTCAGGTTTGTACGCCTAGTAACGACTTCAAGGGTTCGTTTTTCTTGCTTCTTGGATTCTATTATGAGCTTAGGGACTTCTCTTAACATTCCTTTATTTGAGTTAGAACTCCATTGATGAGTATATGAGTTTTTGAGTTGTGGTTTGACAGGGGTGTGGAGTTCGGCTTATATAGGGTGAAAACACCCTTAATGCCCAAGTTTTCTTAGGGATTAAGGGTTAGGATCTATAGTATGATGACTAATGAGGCCTAGAGATGAGTATTGTGGGCTAGGGAGTGTAGCTTTGCAAGGTGGAGTGGTTTTGGGGGTGTTTAGAGGTCACGACTAACAAGGGTAACAAGGTGGTGATGTAGCAAGCTAGAGGCCAAGTATTTTAGCAAAGAGGTGATGGAGGTGGTTTCTAGGCTTCTTGGTGATGTCATGGTGAAGTCATAGAGGTGCTAGGATGGGTGCTTGGGTTTAAAATGGGTCAAAATGGAAGCAATTGGGTTACGGGTTGGTTTAGGGCTTGTTTTAGGGTTTTAAAATGTGGATTAGGGTTAGGATTAAGGGTAGATTAAGGTTTAGGATTAGTTTTAGGACTGAGATTAGGGCTTAGGATTAAGGTTTAGGGCTTAGTTTTAGGTTTAGGGTTTAGTTTTTGATTGAAAGTGAAATTAGGGTTTAGGGTTTTATTTTTAGGGTTTAGGGTTTTAGTTTAGGGTTTAGGATGAATTAGGGTTTAGGTTTAAGGTTTAAAAGTCATGCATTAAGTGCTTGTAACTTGTGTTAAAGTGGTGTAAAGTTTAAACATGGTTTAGGAGCTTAAATGACCTAATTAGGTTTTCTTACATCATTGACTTATACATTGAGCTTTAGAAAGTTGTAACTTGATTTAGGAGGGTAAGGATATTCAAATGCTGTGCATTGATACTTGTACACATGCTTTAAAGGCTTGTACATTCATTTTATATGTATACATTACATATAATTAGGGTTTTGATGGATAGGTGTGAATTCACAGCGTGATCTCTTAGTTCGTTGATTCATGTATTAGGTTCTGTAGCTAGATATGGCTTTTAATATTAAGTGCACTTACATCACGACGCGAGACTTGTGTCGTAGTATTAGTTGAATTACAGTATAATTTAACATGACAATCTTCAATAGTTGCGATAGCCGCGCAGGTTTAACAAGTCTATACTTTCTGAATAGTGACACATCTTATCTATAGAGAGATGTCTGTACACACGTTGGTCTGAGATGGGGCGTGTTGTAAAGGTGGTTAATCGTGGGTGTGTTAGACAGTACAGTGTGAGGTGGAGTATTTAACGGGGGAGGATGTGGTTGATGATGTGGGGTCATGGTGAGTAGGCGTGATCAGTGGTGGTGGATGAGATGGTGAGGTAGTATTGGGGATTGATGTATAGTGTGTTACTGTAGATGGTACTGGATGAATTAATAGAAGATTAAAGTTTTTGTGTGTGTTTGTGTTGTGGTATGTTGGGACGAGTATGAAGGGGTCGTGTCATGGGAGGGTATGTAGTAGGATCTAGGCGTGGAGGGGGAGACGGGAGAAATTATGGCGCTGTGGTGGGGGTTAAGATATTTTTGATGGAAAAGAGGAATGGAGATTTCAGTAGATAGTAGTAGAAGGAGGCTGACGAGGCATTTTTGGTAGGAGAGCACATGTTGTGGAGTGAGTATGTGAGTGGTGTTTGTTGTAAGGTAAATATTGGAGGGTTTTTAGTTTTGTAAGTTATTATTGTGTTGTGTGTTTGGAGTATTAGATGAGTGTTTTAGATTGTTATAGGTTTAGTGTTTGTGGGTTTTGGTGAGGTAATGGTTTGTGGAGAGTGGTTGTGAATTTATGTGTGGTAAGCGTAGATGTGGGGGTATATGGGGTTTTTTTGGTTTTGTGGGGATTGTTTTGGTTTTGTTGTGAGATAATTGGTTGAGAGGTGTGTGTGGAAGTTTTTGTTGTATTATATGTTTTTTATGGGGTTTGTTGTATGTAATTGGTTTTGTTGTTGTTGGATTATATGTAATGGGGAATTGTATTTATAGGGGTAGTTAGATGAATATTGGTGGAAGTTGTTTAAGATTTGATTAAGTGGAATGGTAAAATATGAGTAACAATTGGTTGATTACTGGTGTGGGGTTGTAAAGTGTAGATATTGGAGTTATTTGTTAATTATGTTATATTTTGAATTTGTATATATTATTTATGTTATATATATCTAGTTGTGTAATTTTCTGTAAGAGATAGGAGTAAGTGTGTAGGAAATTATTGTTATAAAATGTTTTTATTGGGTTATATGAAGGAGTTAAGTTACTATAAGATCTGAGTGGATCTAGTAATTTTTTTGATTTTTAGCTGATTTATATATAATATTTCATAGTTACATAGTATATATATAATATATATATATATATAATATAGATATATTTAAGATATATGTGTTGTGTGTAGTGTGTGTGTGTGTTGTGTGTGTTTGGTGTGTGTTGTGTGTGTTGTTGGTGCCATGTGTTGGGTTGAAAGGATTGGGCGTGATCACGATGTGTCTCAAACTCAGCAGAAGGTCTAAGTTTTCGGTCATAGTTAAGTAAGTATATTCCCATTATATGTTTATAAAGCGTATTGTTACGGTTCGTTAGGTTTGGTTTGAAGTCGTGATGTTTTAGATAATGGGAATTATGACTTATGATTTTTAAGATGTTGTGGTTTGATTGATTTCTATTCATCTTAATATGCATAACCGTATCAAGCTGGACGCGAGTCTCTTTGATCCTATACGAGAAATAAATTCGCATCAATGAGAAAATGTGAACAGATCTGCTTATTATACAAAATGACGCAGGGATCTGGAAAAAGAGTGGCATTGTGTTAACTTCACAGAATCTCTTCTCCTTACATACATAAAAGACTTTTAGTTGTGAATGAATGCCAGATTGTCTAGTTCATTCGTTTCAACTATGGTTAGTGATAGGATATGAAACCATTGGTAAAGAGTCCCATGTTACTTTTGATATTCAGTGTATATTGTGGTTAGTTTGGGTATAGGGGTTTTATGCTGTGTGGTCTCTGGTGAGGGAAATGATTGACAGAGTAGAAATTGAAGTATTATGTAGTTAACTATAGTGGTTCTAATTTAGTTGTTATGTTGTAGTTAGAGGTAAGGAGTGTGATCCATAATATGATCTTCTATCACAAAGAATTTGTTAAAAATGAGTTTTTGAGAGGTTGGAAGTATTAGAAAGGTGGGGGAGCGAGAGTTTTATGTTCAAGTATACAAAGTTTGTTTTACTTAAATATATATAAACATTAAATTTTTGAAGTTTTGTCTTATGTTAGTAATGATTTTTGAATCGAATGTATAGTAATAATCCTATTATATACTTTTAAATAGCGTGAATATAAAAGCAAGTTACTCAACTTATTTGTATAGTAGATTTAGTAATGAATGTCTATCGTTTTGAGACGTTTAAAGAATCGTCCGTTATAATTTAGCATTGTTTGATAAAACTAGCCAATCATTATATTAGAAATATTGTACACACAAATATTGATTTGATTAAAATGTCAATGCCTTTAAGGGTTAATGGAACTTGTATTGGGAGGTGACGTATTATGGTGTTTGTAGGTTATAATTATTTGTTTGAATGGGTTTGTTTATAGTTTGGTGTTTTTATAATATTCTTACCAAAATTTCAGAAAGTAGGCGAGTTAAGCTAAAATTGCTATGGATTGGAAAGAACTGTATTGTTAATAGGATTAAACTTAAGTTGTAGGAATGTTTAAAAAGTAAATTAAAAACAGTCGGGTTGATGTTTTAGAATATATTTTATAGGTTTAATTTGATTCGTTTTTTAGAATAATAGTTTTAACCGTGTTGCAAAACAGGATTTGAATCTCTAAACAAGCAAACTTTTTATTATTTTCGTGTATAACCATAAACTTTTATTCATCACTACAACGATTTACCGCTAGAATTTCCTGCCTGCTATGCGCGAGGTATTCGTCTATTATGTACGACAGCATAATAAGACATGTTATTTATTATATAATTTTAATCGACAATAACACATGTTAAAATGTTTAAAAGAAAAAACCCATGCTTAAAAATCCTCATCTGAATTTGGGCCGTAATCATAGCCACCTAATCAACATAATTACAGCACACATCATTCATTCATAATCTTCATCTTTCTGTTTGTTTATATCGTTCATTCAATAGCACCTAATATGCGAAATTAGGGTTTATTCATTTTTTAGTGTTTATTAAAGTTGATTTATTGTTTTCTCTTCTACCAATTAGTGGTCTTCCAGGTAAACAAATATATCATCAAAATTTCAATACAATCAAAGATCTATATCAGTTATGATGCATTTTAATTCATGCTTCAGTTTAGTTTACTATTTAAGTTGAGCAAAAATCGCTAGACCCCTAGCCGTATTTTCAACACTAAGTATATTGAATGTGTTGGGGTTTATGATTGTTTTTTATTATTTGTGTTAGTTTTAATGTACAGTAACAGTTGATTATAACCAGTAGGATATGGTAAATATAGATTATTATTGAGTTAGTTCGTATTAGTTTTTCAACAAATTTTTGTATGTGCACTGGCGGCGGATCTAAGAAATAACAAATATGACCTCAGACACACACACACAGCCGCTAAGTCTTTGTGTTGTATACATAGTTTTTTTGTTTTTACAACGTTTCCTGTAACATTAAAACTGCAAATTAAACCATAAATGTGGTAATTTACATGCATGTCCTTCTTCTATCTGACACACATGGGGGTTATTTTCTTCGCTTAGACCATACATAAATCAGTAAGACTAGTGATATTTTAGGACAAGATAAGTGTATATGGAGTTAATAATATTAACAATTGCAGGTTGTTTTGTGTAACTGATTTCTTGTTTTGCTTGCTCTAACACACACACACACACACACACACCTACTTATTAAGTTGTAATGAGCCTCTCAATGGGCTAACCACTATGAATGGAAGTTAAACTATTTTTAAGGGTAGCCCTTGTATGGTTTTGATGCTCATGTACTTGGTTTTCCTTCCTACTAAGTTGGGTTGGCTACATGTAGATAATTACTCTATAGGAGATATTATATATATAAACTTATGAAATGTACATGGAGTTAGCGAGATCTGTTATAGCTTGTGGTTCATGTGCAATTATTTATTGATTGGATTGCTCTATAGATCGGTTTGAACCACCGCAAAAGCCCTTTTTTGTTAGTTCTTAAAGAGCCTCTCAGTTGGGTTTGCCTCTATTAAGTTCTGATCTGTTGAGCTGGCTTGTTAGCTTAGTAAGTTCAAAACTCCACTTAGTTGTCAGTTTGTCACAACCATAATTATCAAGCAGGGCCTTTTTATGGTTTGTAGACAAAAATCATCTATGATTGAGCAATTTCTCAAGCAAATTTGTTTACAAAAGCAAAAATAAGCTATATATATATATATATATATATCATACTATATATATATATATATATATATATAAATGTATGATTATTCTCCCCGATGATAAGTAATATCTGGTAATTTAGCATAACTTGGTGTTTCCCTCGGTTAAGTTCTATAATGGCTTTATACTCCCAGATTTGCACCCAACAGTATGTATTAGACTGATAGTAATGGACCAAACCATTTTGGTTGGTCTTGCCATTTAAACGCGTCCTCCATCCCGTACAAGACAAACGAACACGCCCCCCCTCAAAAAGCATTTGTTTCGTCTGTCAGGCCGACCGGAAAGATTGAAAGTGTTTGTGAGTGTTTAGTTTTTTTAATTTATTTTTTGTGAGGTTGATTCGTAGTGACTGCGATCTTCTTACTAATACATTGGTTTGTGTTTGGTCTAAGAGAGATAAGCTGAGTTGCGCGATGTGGGACGGGGTTGTTTTTGGTCACCATTGGTTGTCCTTGCTACTTACTAGTCTGATTTGAAATTTATAAATGATCTATTACCATGGGATAGATGGAATATATGTTTAGTTTTCAAGTAAGTTTTTGAAATTAAGTTGTCAAAAAGGTTTTTCGCGTTAGTATGTGTATTGGGGATCTAAGAATAACAAATATGACCATCATTGGATGATTCCTTTAAATGCGGTTTCTAATCTTAGGTTGTATACATATTTTTTCTGTTTTTAGCTTTCCTGTAAAAAAAAATTAATAAAAAAAAAAAATAAAATAAAAAAAACAATTAAAAATGCAAGCCTAAACATCAAACTGGTAATACTTGTGTTTCTTAAATTGTGGGTGTTATTGAGTACGCTAGAACAAAACATATATAGGTAACACTAGATAATTTTGGAAATTAAGTGTATATGGAGGTAATGATATTAGCAATTGTCATTATGTAACTATTCTCGGTTTGCTTGCTTCAAAATACACACACACACCTAAATTCATTCTGACAAGGACCTCTAAGGTTTAAGTTAAAATGAGCCTACACACCAATGGGCTAACCGCTATGAATGAAAGTTAAACTATTTTTAAGGGTAGCCATTGTATAGGTTTGATGCTGGTGTAGTTGATTTTTCTTCCTACTAATGTTGAGGTGCTACATGTAGAATAGACAATAGAGATATATTTATATAAGCTTATGATAAATATACATGGAGTAAGCGAGATTAGTTATTAGCTTGAGTCATGTGCAATTATTTATTTGATTGGAATGCTCAATAATCTGTTGCATCACCGCAAAAGCCCTTTGTTAGTTTCTCAATAAGCTACTCGTTGGAAGTTTTCGTCTATTGAGCTGGCTGATAGCTTTGTTAGTTCAAAATCCCACTTGATGTCACAACGTAATCATCACGACAGCTTTTAGTTTTATAGACAAAAACATATAGAATAAGCAATTCTTAAGCAAATTTGTTTACAGACGTGAAAATAACATAAAAATTAAAAGAATGATTATTTCTCGTTGATGAGTAATATATCGTAAGATAGCATAATTTGGTGTTTCGCTGTGTTAAGTTCTAGAACGGCTTAGGTTTTTCAGAATTGCACCCAACATTTGGAAAGAAAATATCGGTTCACCAACATAGGCATGCAACAATGACAACTCTTTAGTATAAAAATTAGTTGGAGTATGGGACATTCTCATAATCATTACAGTATATAGCCTTTATATAATCGATTATAGTTCTTATTTAGGATTATTCTCAACTGGCTTGTCGTTTTGAGCTTTCTGAATTAGTGGTCACATGCAGGGGTGTCAGTAGGGTCGGGTTGACCCGACCCGAACCTGAACCAGAACCCGAACCCGATAAGGATAATCGGGTCGGGTGAAATCGGGTTGAAAAATTTTGTCGGGTTGTTTTGACCCGAACCCGATAACCCGATAGTGTTATAGGGTCGGGTTAGGGTTGAATTAATTTTCTTATCGGGTCAACCCGATAAGACCCGAAAATCAATTTTCTAATTTTTAAGTACTCCGTAATACTTTTTACTAAATTGCTATGCAACTACATGAATCTATTGGTTCTAGAAAATATCTTATTATTGTAGTGTATACTACAGATTTTGTCTAAAATCCATGTGTTGAATTACTTACTCAGTTTTGGCAAAGCAATAATATGCAATATTGGTCTACACTTTGCAATATGCATTCGTGTGGGTATTGTCAACAATATAGGTTTTTGGCATTTGCTTTGTTTCCAAATAGGAATACAGAAGACTTTCGAGTGCTAATGTAGAAGAAACTGGCAAAGAGAAATACAACAATGCAAGCCATTTTTTTATAATAGTGTATTACTTTTTTTATAAATAAAAGCTTTATGACTTTCAACTATCATTTTTGTTTAATCGATATCATATAACAGTGCAAGCCATTTTTTTATTTTCGACTATCATTTTCTCGTGTGTAGTAAACCCGGATAACCCAATCACCAGACCGATAGACCCGACCCGAATACCACCCGAACCCAATAACCCGATTCCTTATCGGGTCGGGTTGCGGGTGGGTTTTTAAAAATCAAAACCCGACTCAACCCGACCCGATAAGACCCGATAACCCTACTGACACCCCTATTGGTGACTTATTTTCTGGTACTAGGATATACAACTGCGTTTAGTTGAGGTCAAATAAATAATTTTATAGCTCTCAAAGTAGAAATATTTTCTAAATTTTTACAAGGATTGAATTTTTAATATTTTTTTTAAAAAAGCAATATATTTTTTAAATCTCCAATATAGAAACATCAAATACCAAACATTTTTAATATCACAAATCGTTTTTCTAGATAAAAATCACAATCACTTATGACCATTTGTTCATTTAGACCTACTGGTCATTGCTCTCCCTTGAACCTAAAATGTTTTTGTTCTTGGTTAGGGTGGTGTAATGGTAGTGTTCACAACCTAAAATGTTTTTGTTCTTGGTTAGGGTGGTGTACTGGTAGTGTTCACAACCTGTACTTAGCCGTCACAACAGCCCTATTCTCATTCACCTCTACATGATATTTACCATTGTAATGAGTACCACATTCTTTACCATTTATCTATACCACAATTAAACGCATACATATACCACACAACACATTTAAACATGCCCCCGCGTACACACAATGTTTCAGCTCATTCGGTGTAGGGCACCGATTTCCTTCTTTTTTGCTCGAATGAATATTCTTCGACTATTCCAGTGGTGATTCAAGCGTGGCCCAAGCCACTTAGTACAGCCGTCTTGTATCGAAAAATAATTTATATCTAAATGTAAAATTGACTCTACTCATATTTACCCTTGCCACAATCACAAAATGCTTGAGTTTTACATTTCTAAATGAACGCATTTGAATAGTATAAGCATAATTGACATTTGCTACATTTTATCAGCTCCAAAGGATGTTTTAATTTACAAAAAGAAGGTAAAGAAGCTACGCTGTACGAGACCAAACACGAACCAATCATACAGCATACATATCTGTCACGCACATATGCGGGAACCGCCACAAGTATCATGTTTACATTTCAGGATCACCATATATAATCGGCTTAGACAAGACTTCTCAAAGCCATTTAAATAATTAAAAACAAATAGCTCCACACCCGTTATATGCACAACGAGATCCACATGATGTGATATGATGATATCTGAATAGTGTAGGACAATATCAAAAACCCCACAAAAATATAAGATGATTTATAGAAGCCAAAGCAAATACAACACCACTAACTATGTTAAGTTTAATCTTGTTTGAGTAAAGACACAAGCATGTGCATTTTACATTTGAACAAAAGAGGCAAAGGACATGAAAAAGGCCTCCTAATTCTCTCATGAATCTTAGTGGCTACGCAGCAGTATTATGCGCTGTAATGAGCCCCCTTCCTCAGATGCCCTTGCGATTTACATGTTACAGCGGAAAAAAAGGCAATTGGCCTTTAGGCCCTTCGAATTTATAAACCTAAAACGAATATAGTAGCATATCATATATAAAACAAATACATTATTTGTTAGCAGAAAAAGAAAGATGCATTACGCTCCTCAATCAGTACGTTTCGATATCCTAACCTGATTGTGGCGGCACCATCTCCTTGCACCTCCACTCCTCCAGCAAGACACTATTTTCCCAAATAAACACATGAGAATTAGAAAAAAATTCTAGCGGTCGATCATGCATTCGATTTTGGACCGCCTTGACAGCAGCCACACTTGCTGCACTAGCTGTGCGGTTAGCTGCAGTCACTGCTCTATTCACCCTCTCATCCATGTCAGCTACAACAACTGCTTTCTCGGCTATACGCCTTGCTTCCTGAAAAAACAAACCATTCTCATTTAACTGTTTTGCTTTGAGAGAATAGAGAAGCGTGTGTTAATGGGTCCCAGTGAGAACTGTTATTACCTAGACTGGACTGCATTAAGGACTTTGGCATGAAAAATGGTAGTAGATGATTATCCAACTTGTGAAGTATCTTGAGAAGTGGAAATAGTGAGAACCCCGTTATCCCAGTAGCCCGATTGAGTGTCTCCGTTTCTAAAAGTATACATACCACAACCTTGTCTTCTTCCTTCATGCCAAGCACCCTCGTACCGATGTCCGTTTGCAAAACGGTAGACACCAAAACCGTGCAAAATATTCTCCAGCATATTTGTCCCCATTTCTGCACCATTACATAAGCTCAAATTATGTACAAATGTAAATAGTAGGATAGGTTGTTCAACACAAGTGTCTATAGTTAAATGTTTAATATACTCGAAAAATAACTCCAATGCACCAGATCAATAGCATAAAATATATGTAACCATGATGATGAGTGAATAAGTAGTTTAAGGTGTGCAGGATGTTAACATCTTTGTGGGGCATCATAGAATGGATATAATTGCAAATTATGTTGGAAGGGTAAGATTATTAATCATTATAAGGTCATTAAATACATAACTGGAAAAAACATGTAATCATTATCAATTGAACAAACTCACCAACTTCTAATACAAAAAATTATGATACTCATAACAATAAACTCACTAACACCAAAACTGTAATCAAGTGGGATCTGTCATGGTAACTACTCAGTTCATTAACTATTCAAAAAAAGGTTCACGTTATAAACTATAGATATCTACATTGTTGCAAATAGCTGATATAGTGGACTTAATCATCAACATAGATCATATTATAAACATTATGGATGTGTCGTAAATATTGAAACAGGACATAAACATTCAACATAATGTATGTATGGCACGGGAGCCTCTGGAAGGCCACGCACTTCAAGGTATAAAATGTGTATCATCATAACTAGAAAACTTATATAAACCATTCTATATTGATCAGTTCCTTGTTATGGTAATACTAGTAGTGACAGCGTGATCAAAATAAATACTAGTTATGTATCAGAAAATGCTACCTTAATTAGTTCTGAAAAAAGTAAGTCCACTAGAGCAGCATTTAAGATACGCAAGCTGAATATTATAATATACGATATGAAGCGCTTATGAGGCACTAAGATAAGATGTACAAGTGCACAGTATATATAGTGGCCCTAAACTGCAGTATAAGCCTAAGACAGTACATACACATGAATCTAAAAGTGCACTTGCCATGTAAACGTTTAATGATTAAACAAAACATGGAATGAAAAACTAGAAGTAACATAATTCAACTAATTTCTTCTTGAGTACATCTATGAACTCGCATAAGACAAACTTAAGTAATACACTGAAATTTTGATGTTTAGTAATTCTGAAGATTATTTTCGGATTCACAAACACAAACATAAAGATCCGAAAATTAAATATGGATTAAAATCATTATCATTAAATTATCAAATGTTTTATGAGTTGCGTTTGATGATTTAAGATTTGGGTTTGTATTGAATTTGATTTTTTTTACGGATTTTGGAATGTTGCATATGTGTGTAATCGGGTGGGTGTGGTGTTGTAAAATTAAAGATAAATAACTAAAGAAGAGGGAATTTTAGTAACTTCACAAGGTCACAATGTTACAACTTCACGAAAACTTTAACTTAACCGGTAAACGGCTAAAATGTGACTAACCGAGCAACAAAATCAACGGGACTAAAAATGCGATAAATAAGGTAAAGTTTGGGGCCAATCCATGTGAATTTTACCCTTATTATTTTATCCAATCTACAATTAAGAGTAAATTACATGTTCGTCCTTGTGGTATACGTTGACCGACAAGTTTCGTCCTTTGACAAAAAAATGCACCGTCCATCCTTAAGTGTGAAACGTTGCGTTGGTCCTTCACTTTAACGGGTCACATTAAAATTTGACGGAGTGAGTATTAATGTATTATACTTAGCGGACTACTCGTATGTTGTGACACTAGGTACGCATTATTAAAATTTTATTTCGGGGAAACAAATTTTTTTATTATCGTACATTTGACGTGACACAGCGTTAGCAATAGTAGCAGCTAGCTAGCAATAACTATATGTTTTATTATCATTGGTGAAAGTAGCAGTATCAACACTAATTGTTTGTTTTATTATAAAATATTTGGTAACGTAGTTGTAGATGCAACTTTAAAGTGTAAAATGACAAAAAAGAGCAGTTAAAAATATTTCTTCATGAATCGTTAGAAAAAGGAGCGGCACGCTAATACTAATGCTCAAAGCACTTAACCAACATGCTTTGTAATTTTATAAACGGAAATGTTAAACCAATATATGATCTAAACGTTTCCAAGAACGTTCGGCACCAAACATACCCCTTTATATTAAGAACTCAAGTTTGTACACCAGATTTAAAATTAATACATTTATATACAAAATTTCAACTTAGGTAAAAAACCGGCAATGGAATAGACGGATAGACCTTGGTAAAAGAAAAAGGAAAAAAGTGTTTTTATTACGAGAAAATAGAACCAATATTAAACATCAGGTGCAACAAGTTTAAACTTCTAAAAAATCTATGTACATTCTATGTAAGACTAAGTTTTTTGTCCGACTTTTGACAATTTGTCTTTAATCGACGTCTAAAAGGTAAAAAAGGGAACGCAAATACCCTTGCTTATAGCAATGTATGTTATATTTGCGTCGTTAGTCGGTCAATCTTGTCAAGTTAGCAGCGTAGAGGAACCACCTTAATTAGGTTTTTCTCTCGATCCCGCTAAGTTGGATAGACGTGGGACGGTTACCAAGACATTGGTACATTTTGCATTTCAACGGTTGAGATCTGTTGTATTAATTATTATAAACGTTTTTAGTTATCTAGCTAGAGTGTTCCAATATTTGACGGTGTCGTGACATTATTATTACGTTTTTTGTTATTATAAAAATTACATATTTGAATACCTTACCTTAAATAGTCTCTTGTTTTGCATTAAAATAATATGAAATTATGTTGCGTTAAAATTGTCTATACAATTTAGAAAGGTGAATTCACTATTTCTAAGCTATTCTTAGGAATAGTGAAATTTAATTTACAATTTTAGCTCCTGATGGTTAATTTTAAATACGTGTTCGTCTTTAGATTTTCTTAAAAACATACATTATTAGTCCTTGATGATTACTTTTTATTCCATGTTAGTTCTTTCAATTTCACATTATTAGTATTTATTGAATAGAAATTTACATTTTTTCTTTTTTGGTGGTTATTTTTTTACATTATAGTCCTTCGATAAATTTACATTTTTCTTCCTCCTTGGTGGTTAATTTTTTTAAATTATATTAACAATTGCAGGTGGTTTTATGTAACTGATTTCTCGGTTTGCTTGCTTTAATACACACACACCCCCTACTTATTAAGTTGTATTGAGCCTCTCAATGGGCTAACCACTATGAATGGAAGTTAAACTATTTTTAAGGGTAGCCCTTGTTATGTAGTTGGTTTTCCTTCCTACTAAGTTGGGTTGGCTACATGTAGATAACGATGTTTGTTATATCCGCGCTTCCGACGAGCGTTTGTCAACGGAAGGGGCGTTCATATACCGTTAAGAATAAAACCAACTGAGAATAGAAAAAAAGGTAAACATCATAACCCAGGAAACAAAAATATTAAGATGAAAGCATGAAATCGTTCACCCTATATTAAACTTATAAACAGTAACCGTTCACCCTATATGGAACTAAAAACGCATCTCTTTTCCTCAAGTGCATTGATCAAAACAGATATGTGCATTCTTTGATGGCGATGGCCTTAAGCTACCTCTCCAGGAACTTCCTGAACCTAATAACAAATTATACATAAGCCATATGATCAATCACTTAGAAGATCACTAATGCAAATACTTTTGGACATCGAAAAAGAAATTATTACACATTAATGTTAGCAAATTTATACATGGACATAGCATGAACTTTAGTTCTCGAGGAACAAATCAATTCAAAAGCATTAGGGGATCTTAGCATGTGCTGCCTAGATACATAACACATACACGCAACTAACAATATATCAAAAGTTTGTCAGGAAATCACAAATTATTATCATATCAGACTCACCTATGTAGCAAGCATGTCAGTGAAACCATTTGTTGATTACAACCATTTGAGGATGTTTGGGATTGCTAATTCAATTTCCTTATAGCAAGCAACCTGAAAGTGCTTATGTCTAAAATAACCACATAAGCGGTTTTATAAGCAGTCGAAATACCCTCTAAAACTGATTTTCTGGTAGAATCAGAATCAATAACCAATCCATTAGACTTTCTGGAACTTATATAACATTATAACCATAGTCATAAAGATAACAACTTTCTTATCAAGCTCTGATTCAGCAAACTCAAGCTGCTCATTCGAATGAATTGTCGAACTACAAGAAGATAAATGATGCTAATATGAAAGCTATGCAAAATCAAATAAATAATGTGAAAAATGAATTGAGAAATGAAATTCAAACTTCAATACAAACTTCAATGTCAAATCAAACCAATGAGCTTAAGAATATGATGGCTAGTTTTTTCCGAATGAATACCGCCTCTTCTTCGGGTTCGGGTTCACTTCCTAGCAACACCGTTGCTAACCCGAGAGGTGACTTGAAAGCAATCACCACCCAAAGTGGTATTTCTTATGATAGACCTCCAATACCACCTCTTCCTAAGGTGGTGATACAGTGAAACCAAGTACCGAAAATATCCAACCTCCGGTAGTCTAAATTCAAGCTCCAATTGATGAGCCCGTTGTTGCTCCTAAGCCTAAACCATCTATACCTTATCCTTCAAGAGCTAACAAACAAAAGCTCCGTGAAAAAGATGATAATCGAGCTTCAAAATTTGTTGAAATCTTTAGGGAATTACATTTCGAGCTCAGTTTCGCGGATGCTCTTCTGCATATGCTAAAATTTGCTTCAATGTTCAAAAGTCTCCTTAATAAAAAAGAAAAATTGTTTGACTTAGCTAAAACACCGGTGAATGAGAATTGTTCAGCGGTTATCTTAAAAAAGTTGCCCCAAAAACTTAGAGACCTGGTATGTGCTTAATTACACATACCATTTTCCACTATAAACGAACTTAAACGACTAAAAACGTACCAAAAATACTTTGTATTTGTATGTTTTGCTTTTGTATTGCGCAGGATACGGATATTCAAGAAAAGGAACAAAAAGAAAGCTAAAATCAACAAAGCCAAGCACGAGATGGAAAGGACCAAGTCAAGTCAAAGTCTAAAGTCATCCGCATGAAGAAAATACAACTTGAGGGGCTAAAACTGCCAAGCCTAAAGTTGTATTACAAAAGATTAAAAAGACAAGGGCCAAAACTGCCAACCGGGCAGAGATTACAATTAAGTTATAAGACTTCAGGGGACCAAACTGCCTACTCCCCCAAAAAGTCTTCTTTCCCGCCCAACAAACCCAGGTACAACTTGGTGGTCGTCCCATACCTTCTCCCCTGCAAAACCACTTCTCTCCCTAGCCAAAATCATTTCACCCACCCTACTACTTCCCCCCAGCTGTATAAAGTCCATGTTGGCAATCCCTCTCCATTCCCAAAGCATTTCGATGGTTGAGATTGTCTCCAAAGAAGCTCAAAAGAAATCAAAGGCTGGGATTTGCTTTAGACTCTCCTCACACAACAAGCACACTTGTTTTTATCTCTACAAAGAAGCACAAGCTGCAAGTCCAAGACTTCGGCTATAAATAGAGCTTTTTGTAAGCCTTTGAGGCATCTTAGTTTAATCTAGTTTTTAGTTTTAATAACTTAGCTTATTTTCAGTTATTTACAGCTTTTATTTCACTGCTTTGTAACACTTTCAAAATTAATGCAAGTTTGAAGTTTTTAAATCAATACCAGTGTTAAGTTTCTTAATCATATTGTTTTGTGTTCAAAGAGTTCTCAATACAGCTTGTTTATAAGCTGCCTTAATCAAGTAAATCTAAAAAGTTAAGTAGTAAAGAGAAAATCATACCAATCACTCTCAAATATACCACAGCTTATTGTATGGATGATAAGCCAGTTCTGGATGGGCTTATGGACTCTTACTAGCTTGTTTTATGCAAGCTAGAGCTTGTAGATTCATTATTTGACCCTGTTTTAAGCAAGGGTGTTGTAAGTTTCTCTTTTTCTTGTTTTCTTATTTATTATAGAACTGCTTATTAGTGCTTATTCTTGACTAAAACCTATTTATAAGTAGTCTATTTTGTTATTTAACAATCTGTTTTTAATAATTAAGGACCAAATCAGCTTAATAATGAAAGAAAAATGATTTGTGGAAACGTTAAGGGGAATTTTGAACTAACAGTACTAACCCTTTAGTTAGTACTGCTAGTTCATTTTTGCTATTTTTCACTAGCAGTACTAACTAAAGCTACCCAAGTTAGTACTGTTAGTTTAAGCTGTTAGTACTGGTGGTTAATTTTAGCTTATCAGCTTATAATTTCTGCT
>BQNB010127926.1:0-19361 GCA_026074375.1 Tanacetum coccineum | reverse complement strand
AAACCGTCCCAAGAACCATGCCAAATACTATTTAGCACGGTTTCAACCCGACCCAAATGTATTTGGCACCCTCATATTTAGGATGAAGTCAAAAGCGTACCAAAGTCGTGCCAAATAGCATTTGGCATGACTTTTTGAGTGTTTGGCACGATTTTCCATCCTCCTAAATACCCTTTTTTCTTGTAGTGTTTTGATTATAACCCAAATCTTATAAACCCTAACTTGTTTTTGTAAACCCTTGCTTAAATCTTGAAACCCAAATCTTGTAATCACCTTAGAACACCTTATAAATGAACATTGAATACCCATATGTGCTAGAAATATCAAGAAAATGGAAGATAATGAAACCTTATTAAGGTTTTGTGCCGTGGCCTAGGTAGAGAGAAAAGAGAGGATGAGTTAAGTTTTTAGCTAGTGATAAGTGAGAAGTGTGGTTTATATAGGAAAGGTTTAGCTAGCTTATAAAATATCTAGTAGACAATAAAACATAATCAATAAGGAAAGTAAGGGGCTTGTGTAAGAAGAGTATGGGATGATGGTGTGTTGGGTGAGTCTTGTAAGAGAGTTGGAAAGGGTGTAAGAAAGACTTTGAAAAATAGCACTAGTTGGTATATTTATATGAGTTAATTAGGAATGTATATATATTTTATGTATGCTACTTAAGGGGGGACCGGTTTATATATGATAAATATGGAGGGAAATATTTAATTTTTAATAAGGTATAAGTATTATGGATATTGGTAAATGTGGTATAGTTTACATGCATGCATGAAAGCTTATAATGCGAAACGTAAGCGTTTTACGTAAAACTTGCAAATAAAATATTAAAAGTTACAAATTATCTTCTTAATAATTATATAACACATAATTGACTTAAACTTATGTTTGTTTGATGCCGGTTTACATTAAATGTTGATTTTTAGTTTACGCGATTTAACTTAACGGTTGTAATTAAAAGTAAATACGTAAAGGTTCAAAGTAAACAAGTTTAAGTTTATTGACGTAAAATGGCCTGAAAATGTGGATTGTCACAGAGTTGTGGAAGACTATCTTTGTTTGATCTAAGCTTTCATCTTTGACATTTGAATCTTTGAAGCTTGAGTATGAACATGTGGCTATGAGTTGACTTTGTTAGATCTAAGGTGGTTACGCCTTATGTTACCTGCATGTTTTGGTTAGCAAATAAACACATATATGGAAGAATGTCTCGTGCATTCCTCGACGTTTGGTAACTTTAACCTCCGGTTTCGTGAGGACCGTTTGACAGTATGATTATTATACATGCGTCATCAGAATTCGATTCGTGAAACGAATCTCCTTGACAGGTTTTCCAGCTTGAAATGTAGTTTCTCTAAAGTTGATACGTCTAAAGACGCTAACAAAACTTTTTGATATTCAATAGTTGTTCCTATATCTGGATTCCCATTCGAGATAGAATAACAACGAATCTAAGTGAGCTATTGAAGTATACTGTGAAGTAAACATCAACAACTAAATACTTCATCAATTCTCATTACCTGGACCACATTAGGTTTTCCAGTTTGCACAAGTTTGATTCTTGAAGAATCTCGCAAGTTACCTACCGTAGTGTTGTTTGATGTTGACACTGGAAGGATTTTCATTCGTCATTGTGAAATGCTAAAGAGCATCACTCTGAATGTTCTAACAAGATCGCAAGGATAATGGGTAGGACTCTTGTTACAACTTGAGAACTTATTGGTGTTCACCAAGTGTATTTTATCGTTGTTTCCTAATGAGCTTTATATTTGACCTCTTTTAGCTCTAGACTCAATTTGTGCATTTTGGTTTTAGTAATCAGAGGCTAGAGCTGACTACCACCTATTCAATATCAACTAACTCGGAGTGAGAAAGTTAATAGATAACATGCTAATCTCCGTGACAAATGAGACAAGTATCTTTAAAGAGAAACTTAAATAGTTGGGAAGGGTTGTGCATTGCATCACTGGGTCCATAATGACTTTCTTCGATATCAGACATCATCTTTGTGATTCTAATAGTTTATGTATTGACCTGGTTTCTGCCTAAGTGTATGAAGGGCTTCTTTCTTTTTACTTTTTATCTTTACATTTCTTTTTCATTCTTCAACCCCTTCAATGTTTACCAAGACGTCATTACTATCACCATGTTGTGATTGTTTCGGTGATAACTCATGTCTTAGTCAACATTATTCCCTTTTATCATTCTTCTTCAAATCATACCTAAGGACTGCTATTTCTAACTTTAGAGTTTCATTAGGTAGATCCCTCCGGTTCTGGTTGGATCATAGGAATTATACCTAACCTTAACCACCTTATGACTTCATCGACGTCGTGAGTTAATTGGTTGTTGGGTATAGTGATCGGAACCATAAAACCTTGTTTGAAAACCAATGAAAGTGTTTGAAATAAATCAAAATGTCTAAGACTTTAAGAGTTTCATTCTTTTTTAATGCCCCCCTACCTATGTGATGATATCTCGAAATTGTTATGGCACATAAATGTAAGAGTTAAACGTACTTAACTTCTTGAGACTTTAAGGATCCATTTTAATCAATTTTCCTCCCTGTGGAAATAATAAATCTTTTAGTATTTTAATAACCAATTGATTAAAATTTAAGACCCATGTAAATGTTTCATAAGGAAGAAAAATTGTACCACTTATATATTGCATGAATTAATGGAACCCATTTTTCTTGAGTAGAGTTTCTTTCTATTTTGTGCAAATTGTTATCAATGGTAAATATAAAAGCTGCTAAACAATCATTTGTTTTTTTCCTTTTATGTTTGTAGGCCCGCAAATTCTTATCAGTGGTTCAAATCTTTTTATGTGTGTACATTTGAAGGTAATGAGGAAGGGTCAGAACCGGTCTCAAGATTAACCTGATGTCTCATATTTTATTATTTAAGTAATTTATGTGTAAGTGGGCAACTTGTCCTTTTGGGCGACTTGCACTTAGGGCGACAGGTTTTTTTAGTATTTTTACATTGATTTACTTCTACTTTTTTAACAAATCAACACACAAATACTTCTCATTCTATCACTAAAATTATCATCCATATACACTATATCCATTAATAACACACAAATAAAACACACACAGATCATTCATCTTCATCCCGATCTTTTCACTGCATAGTCCCCCCCACACACAAAACACACCTCACCACCATCAAAAAATAACCCCCAAATTTAATTTCAATCCCTAACATCGAAACCCTAAATTATTCAAATCGGCAGAAAGAATGGTATAATTACTAAAGATTGAAGATTTAATGGTTTAATTAGCAGGTATAGTGATGAATACATTTTTTTATAATTTTACATGTTTTGATTATTAAAAAATGATTTAGCGAGTCACTGGATTTGTGTTTGTGATGATATCTGGATTTGTGTTTGTGATCAATTATCAAAACTGCTTTTTGATTACATGAGGGAGAAATAAGTAGTTTTAACTGCCTTTTGATTACATGAGGGGGAATAGATAGCATCATAGCAGAGCCGCTGTCTAATAGTTTCTCATCAGAAGAGTAATTTAGCTTTGTGTATCACTTAATTGTGTAAGATGTATGCACTATTATTGAATGTTTGCTGCAAATGTTTGTTACTTTATCGTGGATTCATGGCCTCCATTGATGTATGCATACATATCGAACGAAGTTAACAAGTGTCGAACACTGCTATCATTGTGTTGTTTGTATTTATTGTATTTATGTGATGCTACTTATTAGCATATAAGTGGCTTGCTAAACAGCTTAAATAGAAGTTGCGTGTTTTGTTGTTATAAATGAACATGATTAGACTATAGCAAATACCCATGATGCAACATTTGCCCTTTTTGTGTTCTCAATATTTCATTTATAGTCTTTTGACTATTTGACTTTTGTCAGTTTATTCAGATCATGTACCGTGTTGACGGTGGTGATTTTGTTGAGAATTATGGTCATTTATGATTTATTGTGATTAATAATCCCTTTTGGAAGGTATTATTGTGTTATTTGTATTCCGGGTGGTTTGCCCCGTGAATTTTGAAAAAACAAGTCTGACACGTCCGTTAATGTCCAAATGAGTTTTGAAGGGTTTAAAGTGTAAATATGTCGTGTAAATACTCTAGGTTAATGGAAAAGTATTTTTAAGGTGAATAAAAATGCTAATTAACTTTTGGGTAAATTTTACGGTTGAGTTTTACGTCTATTTAAGTGATTCCGACACGAAAAGAAAGACTCGAGACCCCTTGGATCCCATGGCCGGTCAATGAAGTCAATGGGAGACAACATGGCTTAATTCTAGCTAACATGTCTAAGAATTGTACATAAGATGCTTTTCACTAGAAACATTTCATCATAATCCTTTTTCATTTACAAAAAATAAAACACATACAAGTGTGTGTGTGCTTATTTCGTCCGCCACCTAAACCACCACAACCACCATATATTGTCCAACTTTGATCGAGAACGTGATATTCCTGATTGATACGAGTATTTGGGTATTCATTTAAACAACGTTTGGGTTGTCCGGTTCGTGTCGAAATCTACATTTTTGGAGATTTTCTTGTAAGTTTTCAAATTTAAATTTCGTTTGTCCTTTTGGGTTTATCTTGATGCATAGATGTTAGTTGTACAAGTTGATCGTCGTGAAAATCAATTTTTGGAAACGAAACGAATAAAAAGGGTATGTTTGGTTCGTCGGATAAAAAAAAAGAAAGAATGGGGTTTTTGTAGTTTTGATGTTGTGGTCGTGATGGTTGATGAACATATGTTGCTAGATAGCTTATTTTTATAGTAGCTTGTATAGCTTATTCGGGCTTATTTTTAAGCTATTTCTTGGCTTATTTTAGGCTTAAATGCCATGTCACCTTTCCAAAATCACTAAAAAGTGATTTTGACTATTTTTGTGTTATGAAATATGTTGTAGACTATTTTTGAGGCTTATGGTAGTAACCAAATGCGATACGTAGCTTATTAGCTTATTTTCAAGCTTAATATACATATTTTGGAGCTTATGGACTCACGGCCCAATAAGTCTATTTAAGTCGTGGCTAAATGGGAGGGCTTATTGTGGTCCAGATTATTTTCTACTTATTAGTATAAACTTATATATGTAAATGGACCTTGGTTTTGGACTTGGATCGTATTTTGGAGTTATAAATATCTTAATGGACCCTTATTGGGCTTTAAAGCCCAATAAGCGATATTTAGTCGTTATAAGAGTTTTGAAGGACTTTTGAAAGTGAAAATGTATTTACGAAGTGATATTGAATGATATTTTGAGAAAAATGTTTTAGTAAACGTTAAAGATTGCGATTTTGGAATTTTGTCGAAACGTGTCGAATTTATAAAAAGTGTTGAAAATAAGGTTTAAAACCTTGAAAAACGTTGTATGAGCGTACAGGTCATGTCGAAATTTTATAAAAAGTTTATACTTAGAAATTTTACCTAAAAACATGATTTTGAATTTTAAATAATAAAATATTATTTAATTATTTTAATAAATTCACTAAAAGACGAAAAATATAATTTTTCTCGAAACTTCTCAAATATGTTTACTATGAGTAAACGTTTCATTTTCAACTCTAATATGATTATTTTCACGATGACTAAGATTACCGAATGGACTTACCGAGATATATTTATAATTATTAATTATAAATATTTAGGTATATTACTTATCTATTTCTCTAAAATAGTATAAGTATGTATTATTGAGTAATGGGATTCATAAGAAGTCTTACTTGTTTATTTTATTTGGTTTTAGTATTTGGAAGATTTGGTTTAAGTTTGGATTTGGACCCCTGTGTGGGCTTTTGGATAACTGTAAGAGATTGTGGATTTAGCTGTGATTTGGGACATCACTCGAGGTTGTTCGAGGTTGATGGTCTTCGTAACACTTGAAGTTTTTGCAATGTAGTTTTCTCTATTTTGTATCTTGTGTTATGATTAATCATTATGTTGCATTCATGAGTTTCCGCCATTGTCAGGGTGTGACAGATTGGTAATCAGAGCCAAGGTTATAGAGAACTAGGTTGATTGGCCTAGACTATAACCTAAGATCCGTCGTTTAGTTGCGTATAGGATCTATGTGCGCCGTGTTCCGCATTTGTTTGCTTTCGCGTGTTCACGGTTTGGTGCTTTAGTTATGTCAGTCATTGAAATGTGTAAGCTTAATATTGAGTATGACTGGGAAAGGATACGAATATAAGTACGGTGGCCAACGTAGGTATAAGCGTATCGCAACTCACTCATACTTAGTAATGTTGTTCATACAAATCGATGTTGACACCGTAAGGTGATATTATGTGTATATCTGTATATATAGTAAGATATTCTATATATATGTGAGTCTTCCTGTCTACCTAACGTTCCCCATGTTATCCCTCGTATAGATAATGCCGCCAAGGATGAGGACCTGAAGTGCTCGCCGGCCTGCTGCCGAATCATTAGGAAGGGGAACAGGTGTATGAGTTGGTAGAGGTGGGAGGGGTAGAAGACCTAGGGAAGGTAATGATGAGCGTGTTGATGATTTGAATGGTCAAGTAAATGACCAAGAGATGGGATCTAATGGAGGTGTAGAGGGAGTCAATGGGAATGTAGAGGGAGTTAATGGGGGAGCACCCGACTTCTTGACAATCATTGCCCAACAATTGCAAAACCTCTTACCCGCCATGTTAGCTCAGGTTGGTAACCAAGGAAATGTTGGAAATCAAAATGGTAATGTGGTTAATGAGAACGTTCAGGAGAACGTTGGGAATGTGATAGTAAATGGCAACCAGGTAGGTTGTTCATATAAGGATTTCTTAGCTTGTAACCCTAAAGAATATGATGGTAAAGGAGGTATTGTAGTTCTTCCTCGTTAGATTGAGAAAATGGAGTCTGTGCAAGATATGAGTGGTTGTAGTGTTGACCAAAAAGTGAAATACACTGCTGGTTCATTTGTGGGTAAGGCTTTAACATGGTGGAACTCTTACATCCGCACGCTAAGCCGAGACGTTGCTGTTAGTATGTCATGGAATGACTTTAAGTTTATGATGATAGAAGAGTTTTGTCCTAGTCATGAGATGCAAAATTTGGAATCTGATTTGTGGAATCACGCCATGGTAGGGGCTGGCCATGCTGCATATACTGATAGGTTTCATGAATTGGCTAGGTTAGTTCCACATTTGGTAACTCTAGAAAGTAGGATGATTGAGAGGTATGTGTATGGCCTTGCTCCACAGATCCGTAGGATGGTGGCAGCAACGGAGCCAAAGACTATACAGAAGGTTGTGCAGATTTCTGGTGCACTGACCGATGAGGCTGTGAGAAATAGATTAATTAAGAAGGTTAAGAAGAGAGGAGGTGTGGGGGAACCTAGCAAGGATAAGAATGGTAGGAATGATAATAAGAGAACTAGGACTGGAAATGCTTTTGCTTCTACCACAAACCCTGTAGGAAGAGAGAATACGGGTACTTGGCCCAAGTGTAATACCTGCAACTCCTACCATGCACCCGGAGGGCCTTGTCGCACATGCTTCAACTGTAACCGCCAGGGTCATGTGGCAAAATATTGTAGAGGCGTGCCAAGGAATGTGAATCCTGTCAATGCTAGAAACCTAACTGTTAAGTTAAGGCCTGTTATGAGTGTGGTAGGACTGACCATGTCAGGTCAACTTGTCCTAGATTGAACAGGGCATAAGGACCGAAGGAAAATCGTCCAAACCAAGTTGCTGCTAATAACGGGGGTCAGGGTCGTGGAAACCAAGAGAACCAGGCTAGGGGTAGGGCATTCATGTTGGGAGCAGAGGAAGCTCGTCAGGATTCGAACATTATGACGGGTACGTTTACTTTGAACAATTATTTTTTTACCACCCTATTTGACTCTGGTGCCGACTATAGTTTTGTTTCCACTACTTTTATACCTCTGTTAGGCATAGAGCCCAGCGAATTAGGTTTCAGATATGAGATTGAGATAACTAGCGAGCAGCTAGTATAGATTGATAAGGTTATTAAGGGTTGCAAACTAGAAATCGAGGGTTATGTCTTTGACATCGATTTGATACCTTTTAGGCATGGGAGTTTTGATGTGATTATAGGAATGGATTGGTTGTCTAAGTATAAGGCTAAAATAATTTGTCATGAGAAGGTAGTGAGGATACCACTACCAGATGGCAAGGTGTTTAGAGTATTAGGAGAGATACCGAAAAAGAAAGCAAAACTTTTGATGAGTGCCAAGGCTAGTGATAAGAAACAAGAAGAGATCATTGTGGTTAGATATTTTCCCGAGGTGTTTTCGGATGATTTATCTAGATTACCACCTCTCCGAGAAATTGAGTTCTGGATTGAGTTAACCCCTGGAGCAACGCCGGTAGCAAAGTCTCCTTATCGTTTAGCACCTTCTGAATTGGAGGAGTTGTCGGGACAACTCAAGGAACTCCAAGACGAAGGTTTCATTCGGCCAAGTTCGTCTCCTTAGGGAGCGCCGATGTTGTTCGTTAAGAAAAGGATGGTTCTTTTAGGATGTGCATTGACTATAGATAATTGAACAAGTTGACTATTAAGAATCGTTATCCGCTTCCTAGGATTGATGATTTATTTGATCAACTACAAGGGTCGTAGTTTTTCTCAAAGATAAATCTTAGGTCTGGATACCATCAGCTGATAGTGCATGAGGATGACATTCCAAAGACTGCGTTTAGAACTCGTTATGAACATTTTAAGTTCACAGTAATTCCCTTTGGTCTGACTAACGCACCAGCGGTATTTATGGATTTGATGAATAGAGTTTATAGGCCTTATCTTGATAAGTTTGTGATAGTGTTTATAGACGATATCTTAATCTACTCTAAGACTCGAGAGGAGCATGTAGAACACTTAAGGTTAGTCTTAGGACTGCTCAAGAAGGAGAAATTGTATGCTAAGTTTTCTAAGTGTGAATTATGGCTAAGAGTAGTGCAGATCCTTGGGCATGTGATAAATGGAAATGGGATTCATGTAGACCCTAGTAAGATTGAAGCTGTTAAGAATTAGAAAGCCCCTAGAACTCCGACTGAGGTTCGTTCATTCTTAGGATTGGCTGGGTATTACCGTAGGTTCATTGAGAACTTTTCTAAGATAGCTAAGTCTCTTACTATCTTGACTCAGAAGTGTAAGACTTTTGATTGGGGTGAGGAACAGGAATTGGCATTTCAAACCTTGAAGGATAAGTTGTGTAATGCGCCTGTTCTAGCTCTCCCCGATGGACCAGAAGACTTTGTGGTATATTGTGATGCGTCCGGGATAGGACTAGGCTGTGTGTTAATGCAAAGAGGTAAGGTGATAGCCTATGCGTCTAGGCAGTTGAAAATTCATGAGAAGAATTATACTACCCATGATTTAGAGTTGGGTGCGGTCGTGTTTGCACTTAAGATCTGGAGACATTATCTGTATGGGACAAAGAGTGTCATCTATACGGATCATAAGAGTCTTCAGCATATCTTTAGTCAGAAAGAGTTGAATATGCGACAGCGTCGCTGGATAGAGTTGTTTAGTGATTATGACTGTGAAATTCGCTACCATCCTGGTAAGGTGAATGTGGTGGCTGATGCCCTAAGTAGGAAGGAAAGAGTAAAGCCTAAGAGAGTTAGAGCTATGAATATGACCCTTCAGTCGAGTATCAAGGATAGGATACTGGCGGCTCAAAAGGAGGTTGTGGATGAGTTTGCAGGATTGCAGAAAGGTTTGGATGAGATGATAGAACAGAGAAGTGATGGGACTTTGTACTACCTGGATCGAATATGGGTACCTTTGAAGGGTGAGGTGAGAACCCTGATAATGGATGAAGCCCATAAGTCAAAGTACTCTGTACACCCAGGAGCTGATAAGATGTATTACGATTTGAGAGATAGGTATTGGTGGCCTGGAATGAAAAAGGACATAGCTGAGTATGTTAGTAAGTGTTTGACTTGTTTAAAGGTTAAGGCTGAGCATCAAAGGCCATCTGGCTTGCTCCAGCAACCTAAGATTCCCGTATGGAAATGGGAAGGAATAGCTATGGATTTTGTGACTAAGTTGCCTAGGACTAGTAGTGGGCATGACACAATCTGGGTCATTATGGACCGATTGACTAAGTCTGCTTATTTTCTACCTATGCGTGAGGATTATAAGATGGATAGATTGGCTAGATTGTATTTGAATGAGATAGTTGCTAGACATGGTGTGCCGATCTCGATTATATCAGATCGTGATAGTCGTTTCACATCAAGGTTTTGGCAAACAATGCGAGAGGCATTAGGAACCCGTTTAGACATGAGTAAGGCTTGTCACCCTCAGACCGATGGTCAGAGTGAGCATACTATTTAGACATTGGAAGACATGCTTAGAGCGTGCGTCCTGGACTTCAGAGGAAGTTAGGATGTTCATCTTCCGTTGGTTGAGTTTTTTGTATAACAATAGTTATCATTCTAGTGTGAGATGTGCTCCGTTTGAGGCATTGTATGGTAAAGAGTGTCGTTCACCAATTATGTGGGCTGAGGTTGGAGAAGGTCAGTTGATAGGACCTGAGTTAGTGCAAGAGACTACTGAGAAGATCTCGCAGATTAAGGATAGACTTAAGGTTGCGTATGATCGCCAGAAATGTTATGCTGATAAGAGGATGAAGCCTCTAGAGTTTAGTGTAGGTGACTATGTCTTGCTCAAAGTTTCGCCTTGGAAAGGTGTGGTACGCTTTGGGAAGAAAGGGAAATTAGAACCTAGATTTGTTAGAATGTTTGAGAATATTAAGAAAGTAGGCCCTGTGGCCTATCGGTTAGATTTGCCTGAGGAGTTGAACGGTGTTCATGACACGTTCCATGTGTCAAACCTTAAGAAGTGTTTGGCTGATCCAACACTGCAAGTGCCTTTGGATGAGATTCGAGTTGATGCTAAGTTGAATTTTGTGGAAGAGCCTGTGGAAATTTTGGAAAGAGAGTTTAAGAAGCTGAAGCGTAGTAGGAATGCCATCGTCAAGGTTCGGTAGAATTCGAAACGTGGCCCTGAATTCACGTGGGAATGTGAAGATCAGATGAAATTGAAGTAAATTTCGGGGATGAAATTATTTTAATGGGGGTAGAATGTAACCTTTTCCCTTTTGTGTTCTGAATATTTCGTTTATAGTCCTTTGACTATTTGATTTTTATCAGTTTATTCAGATTGACGGTGGTGGTTTTATGAGAATTATGGTGATTTATGGTTTATTGTGATTAATAATCCCTTTTGGAAGGTATTATTGTGTTATTTGTATTCCGGGTGGTTTGACCCGTGAATTTTGAGAAATGCCGAAAAAACGAGTCTGACACGTCCGTTAATGTCCAAATGAGTTTTGAAGGGTTTAAAGTGTAAATATGTCGTGTAAATACTCTAGGTTAATGGAAAAGTATTTTTAAGGTGAATAAAAATGCTAATTAACTTTGGGGTAAATTTTACGGTTGAGTTTTACGAGTATTTAAGTGATCCCGACACGAAAAGAAAGACCCGACACCCCATAGGATGCTAACCGGTCAAGAAAGTCAAGGGGGGAACAAAATGGCTTAATTCTAGCTAACTTGTCTAAGAGTTGTACACATATATGCTTTCCACTAGACCTTTCCATCCATAATCCATTTTCATTTTCAAAAAAATAAAACACACTTGTGTGTGTGTTTTGGTTCGTCCGCCACCTACACCACCACAACCACCATATATTTTCCAACTTTGATCGAGAACGTGATATTCCGGGTTGATACGAGTGTTTGGGTATTCATTTAAACAACGTTTGGGTTGTCCGGTTCGTGTCGAAATCTACATTTTTGAAGATTTTCTTGTAAGTTTTCAAATTTAAATTTTGTTTGTCCTTTTGGGTTTATTTTGATGCATAGATGTTAGTTGTACAAGTTGATCGTTGTAAAAATCAATTTTTGGAAACGAAACAGATAAAAAGGGGGTGTTTGGTTCGTCGGATATAAGAAGGAAAAAAGGGGTTTTTGTAGTTTTGATGTTGTGGTCGTGATGGTTGAATAACATATGTTGCTAGATAGCTTATTTTTTATAGTAACTTGTATAGCTTGTCCGGGCTTATTTTTAAGCTATTTCATGGCTTATTTTGGGCTTTAAATGCCACGTCCCTTTTCAAAATCAATAGGAAAGTGATTTTGACTATTTTTGTGATATGGCGTATGTTTGTGGACTATTTTTATAGCTTATGGTATTAACCTAATGCGATACGTAGCTTATTAGCTTATGGTTAAGCTTAATATATGTATTGTGGAGCTTATGGACTCACGGCCCAATAAGCCTATTTAAGCCATGGCTTAATAGGATGGCTTATTGTGGTCCGGATTATTTTCTACTTATTAGTATAAGCTTATGTATGTAAATGGACCTTGGTTTTGGACTTGGATCGTATTTTGGACTTATAAATATCTTAATGGACCCTTATTGGGCCTTAAAGCCCAATAAGCGATATTTAGTCGTTATGAGAGTTTTGACGGACTTTTGAAAGTGAAAATGTATTTACGAAGTGATATTGAACGATATTTTGGAAAAATGTTTTAGTAAACCTTAAAGATTGAGATTTTGGAATTTTTTCGAAAAGTATCGAATTGGTATAAAGTTTTGAAAATAAGGTTTGAAACCTCGGAAAACGTTGTATGAGCGTACGGGTCATGTCGAAATTTCGTAAAAAGTTTATACTTAGAAATTTTACCTAAAAACATGATTTTTGAATTTTAAATAATAAAATTTTATTTAATTATTTTATTTATTTATTTATTTAATAAATTCACTAAAAGACGAAAAATATAATTTTTCTCGAAACTTCTCAAATATGTTTATTATGAGTAAACGTTCCATTTTCAACTCTAGTATGATTATTTTCACGGTGACTAAGATTACCGAATGGACTTACCGAGATATATTTATAATTATTAATTATAAATATTTACGTATATTACTTATCTATTTCTCTAAATAGTATAAGTATGTATTATTGAGTAATGGGATTGATATAATTGTTGGGATATGTCGTCAACCATCACACCACTAAATTGTTATGAGTAATTGTACACCGCGTCTAAACTCTACGCATCAAACGTGAAGATTGTTTTGGAAATTGATGATTAAATTGGGACATTAACTGGACTAGGTCGTGTGCGGGCGTCGTTGCATTTGCTTGTGTGATTGAGATTTGGTTGGTAAAGACTTGCTTGAGGTGAGTTCTCGTAGCCCCATTTTTACTGTTTTCTGTTGAGGGAAAATGATACTCAAATGTGTTTTGAACTGTTTTGAATTGAACAGTGCAAAATGTGGTTTTGTGTTTGGGACAAAATATGTGCTTATGACTGCTATGTGAATATTATGTGTTACATGATTGTTTGGATCGGATGGGTACGCCTACCCAGTATTTGTGTGATTATTGGAGCGGATAGGTACGCCTACCCTAGTTTGTGTGTGGTCCTGCCCTAATTAAGTGCTTCAGCTAGTAGGCCCTTTAGGTGTGTAAGTGACATATGATGATTGACTAGCAGGGATGCTATGTTAGGGATTGTTTACGTATATTCACTGTCATATAGAACTATTGTCCACTATTTGAAATATTGGCACAGCTTTTGGGTTTAAGGTCAAACCTACGAGCTCACCAATATTATTGTTGACGTTTTCGAGTATCATTTTCAGGTGAAGTGAAAGAGGAATAGGTTGGTGATATATGATAGCATACTTAGAAGTATCCCAAGTGGAATTTCATGTGAAGTCTTGCTTGTTTATTTTGTTTGGTTTTTAGTATTTGGAAGTTTGGTTAAGTTTGAATTTTGGACCCCTGTGAGGGCTTTTAGATAATTGTAAGAGATTGTGAATTTAGCTGTGATTTGGCACATCACTCAAGGTTGTTCGAGGTTGATGGTCTTCGTAACACTTGAAGTTTTTGGAATGTAGTTTTCTCTATTTTGTATCTTGTGTTATGATTGATCATTATGTTGCATTCCCGAGTTTCCGCCATTGTCGAGGTGTGACACTTACTAATGTGTGCAAATCCTATGTCTACGGGAAGCATATTAGTTATACATTGTAAACTAGTAGTCTTAATTGTACAAAATTGAAAAAAAAATTAAAAATCCCCAATTTCAATTTTTAGTGTTCATCATGAACCCTAGACTCAAATTGAAAGAAAATATATGAAATGACTTACAATTGATGATCTTTATGGTGTTAGGAATGATTGTAGGTGTTGTTTTGATCTTCAATTAGTGTTTTAATGGTTGATTTTGAGTTTTGGGTTGTTTTGGTTCGTTTTCGTCGCTGCAGCAGAGAAGGGGTGTGTTTGGTTTTGTGTTTAGAAATTTTTTGACTAAGTGTAAGTTTTGGTGTCTGCTGTTGGCAGTCCCATATCGATTAGGGGGCCACCTGAAAAGGGTTGGGGGCCGCCTGAGATATGGGGGCAGCCCATATTATGAAATTTTTTGACTTTAAAATTTTGACACGAATTTACTAGGAAGAGTGACTAATTAATTTGCATTTCGCGAATTAAAAATATCTAACTAGCCTCGGATGAAGTAGTTAAATTGTCACGACGCGGAATGGAACGCGGACTAAAATTGAGACAGAAGAAAGAGAAGCGGACTAATACAATTTATGGAATGTGTTCCATCATTCCTAAACCAAGACGTAGATAGTTAAACGATTCACGTTTAAAGGGTTTCGTAAGAAAGTCTTTAATTTTTTCAATTTATTCACATAATTTCAACCTTATTTCCATTCTTTACATATAAATACCACTATAAATTATTATACTCATTTTCTAATATAATTTAACAATAATTATCACCTTTAAAATTCAACTGACAATCACTCCTATATTAACTCACATTATTTTGCCTATTTCTATTCGAATTCTTATACTAAATATTATAAATCAAAAACAAATTTCTAGTTTACAATCCTTACTTCTCTAACTTAAACATCTACATGAATATTATCTATAATCTCTGAAATAAACATCTCAACCCCAATTAATCACCAAACCAACTAACGAACAATCCCTCATCTCACTAACTTAAAACAAACACACCTCCATCTCACTGATTATCTGTCTCAAATATAGAACTACCCTCTTAGAACACATTCTATCTCCACGTCACACAACCACTCATCACTCGTGTATATACCACCTCTAATCACCCACGATCTACTATCTAACAATTCACGGAGACGTAATCATAAGATCACCTCAACATACTTCGCAATGTACTCCGCGCTTCCAAAGCCTTGATCACCCAAATAATTAACTTGTGTTGACCAACTAAGTCTTGTGTACTATCTATAGAGATCTCCCTATAAGATAACCATGGCTGCCCTGATAAAGTGTCATGTATAACTGTAATAATCAATACAACCACCACCAAACACACACATTACTCGACACAAGACTGTCACACATCACATGTGATGCCTCACATGATAACACTACCACATCCCATATCCACATCAATCTACAAGAGACTCTATATCAAGCCTGCCGAAATGTGCTCGTCAATCATCTCATTCCAAGTAAGATCTAAACTTGTCAACTGTACTAAGATCTTCCCAGAATATCTAGTCACACTTCACAGGCAAACATCCTATACTAATCTAAAATCACCCTCATAAGACTCCAAGAATCAAGACTAAAGTAAAAATAATAGACTCCCACTCACTACTGCCTATAGAAATCTAAGAACACAATGATAGTCAAACCAGTAGTGACTAAGTGTTGTAGATGCTGTAATCACGTTACTACAAATAGACATTAGTGTCCACTACCACATCCATGTACTATCTGACACACACTGCACACACAACTAGTATTGTACAGAAGTGTAGACCCCATGTACGATAAACACTATTATGAATACTCCCAAAATAAACATTAGACCCTGACTCCTATATCAGTGAACACTGTGATAACAAGTCTAAAGGATAAAACCAACTACCATCATCCTGCTAGTCACTTGGTATGCAATCAACTAGATCCTCTCAACACAAATATATCATATACTCAGTAACGCTCTGATGACTGTGTCCCATCGTGCATCTACTCACGAGACATAATCACACCGCACTTAATTTTCAACGAACAAGTCATGCTCTCTGTACGTCACTGAACCCTGTACACTACCCTCCTAAATAGACTAGATACATACTAGAGACAGCGCATCTCTTATATTTGAGAGCCATGTCACCTAGCAATATGAGTATGTTGTAAAAAGTGACCATCGATAACTGAATAATGCAACACTATCCATAATGTGTCTCTAACTAATTGAACTATGACTAAGCAGACACTACTTTCCAGAATGCATCCCCTTGTACTGCCATATCCTCTAAAATCCACCTAAATCTCCCGTCATCACCACTATAGTTGTGTGATCATAAACTACCTAATACTTCCTCTAACACCCAAGTTCCGCCTCTACTCTGATCGAAGTGTACAAGACATGAAAGTTTCCTTGAAGTCACGCTCTTGAGAGTCTAATGTGAGTAGCTTAGAACCTACCCACTTCCGCGCGCATTATAACGTGATTAGAGATTACTAGGGTTGTGAATCTCAAACTTCCTCCTGCATTGTCGATCGATGCTGAGACAATGCAACTATCATGATATCTCTGTATAGTGTGATGCATGGTCGCTCTTTTGCAGATTCTGAGCGTAATCTCGAAACTATGTACGATCCTGTGTTTAAGCTATGAAGACTATGATCATCAGTCTCTTAGGAGATGCGTAAGAGCTTGATATGAGTGTTTTGAAAGCAGCTATAGTACGGTCTAAGACTTTGGTTTTTGGCGTCTAACGTATGTATGGTTGTCGCTTTTATTATTACCTTTTCATATTGAACATTTCTAAATGGATGGTTTCCTATATTCCTTAATATAGGAAATTTAGTCACGTCAATCTACCACCGTAACAATCCTCAAATACAAAACAATTAAAACAAAACCATTTCCCAACCATCAAGAAAAACAACCACACCTACCACCACCCCCTTTATCATAAAACTACCAACCAATTAATTCACACCCCACCCCCCATAACCACCCCCCCCCCCCCCCCCCCCCCCCCCCCCCCCTTGATTACAGGCTTCCTATTGCATTTTCTAATGGTTGGTTACTAGAATTCCTTAATATAGTCAATTTCGTCAATCTTCCAAAGTTTCATCCTCAAATGTCATTTTCTAGGTTTTTCTTTTCGGTAACCTTATTTGATTCTTCTTCATACTAAGTAATCATCCACCATGGTGTGAAGTTAGAGGGTGGAAGAGTTTCATCGAATGCCACGTTGAGTGATTCTTCGACTTTCCTAGTATGTTTATTAAGGATGATGTAGGCTTTACTATTTTGCGAGTAACCTAAAAAGATACCTTCGTATGACTTTGGGTCAAACTTTGTAAGGTAGTCTTTAGTGTTTAAAATGAAGCACTTGCTTCCAAACACTCTAAAGTAATTTAGAGTAGGTTTCCTACCTTTTAAGAGTTCGTAAGGAGTTTTTCCTAAGATGGCTCTAATTAGGATTCGGTTGAGAATGTATGTTGAAGTGTCTACTGCGTTACACCAAAACTTTTGTGGTAATGATTGCTCATTTAACATAGTCCTACTCATTTCTTAAAGTGTCCTATTTTTCTTTTCAATTACGCCATTTGATTGAGGAGTGCGTAGAGCTGAGAAGTCATGTGTAATTCCATTGGAATTACAAAACTCTCTAAATTACACCTCATTATCAAACTCTCTACCGTGGTCGGTTCTTATTGACACTATTGTACATCCTAATTGGTTTTGAATTTTCTAACTAAATATTTCGAATTGATCGAAGGCTTCGGTTTTGTCCTTAAGGAATCTAGTCCAAGTATACCTAGAGTAGTCATCTACTATGACTAAGGTGTAGCGGTTTCCTCCGTAACTCCATACGGCGGATGGACCGAAGAGATCCATATGAAGAAGTTCTAAGCATCTAGTCGTAGAGACTATATTCTTAGCTTTGTGACTAGCGTGAGCTTGTTTTCCAATTTTGCAAGCATCACAGAAGTGTTGATTAAACTTAAGCTTAGGTAAGTTTCTAACTAATTCCTCATTGAGGTGAAGGTTTTTACTACTGCTAGTCATTATTACTACTGCTAGTGTGAGTTTCTACTACTCAAGTTCATTTTTCTTATTGTGCTTAATGGTGGGTAATTTGAGGAGTTAGAAGGCTTGGATTAGAAGTGTGATATTGGTTTGTAGTGGTCAAGATCAAAGTTGCTTATATTCATATGTCCCCTATTGGATTATGACAAAAAGGGGAAGAAATATTAACAGGTTGCAACTTATAGATCCTTGGTGTGGCATGGTACAAAGGAAATCTACTTAAGGGGAAGTTTTGTTTCATTCAGGGAGATGATTACATCTCAACTTCAGGGGAAGCTTTGGCTTTATGATGAAGTTCGTACACGACTTTGTTTGTTTTGTCATCATCAAATAGGGGAAGATTGTTGGGATTCTAGATTTGATGAGACAAAATAAATAAAAGAATGAAACATAAGGACTAAATCTAGCAGATTGGAATTCTACAAGCTGGTGGAGAATTATGGAAGATTTGGTCAAAGATATCAAAAGATGAAGATTCTGGAAGATCTCCTTAAGAAGATAAAGATAACAGAAGATATTTCTTAATGTTTAAAAGATTTACTTGTTTATATCTTTATGTTAACTTCCTTTGTAAGTCATGATCTCTCTATATAAAGAGATCATAGACACATAGTTTTATCATCCAGAAAAGTATGTGTGTATACACAAGATACAATGTAGACGTCTATAGTGGTGATGTAGCCTCAAGGTAATCAAGGTTTTCCTTGATCCCTGTTACTGTTAGAGATAGGTAACTGTATTATTCTGATCAAATAATATTGGGGCTTGAAATGTTTGGTAAAACCTTGTTCATAACATTGTTCTTTATGTGTTAATTCCGTTGTGCAAAATATATTATCAATGTTATTGATATCCAAGATGGCTTAAACGATCCTAGAAGATTATCAATGTTTCTTTAATCTTCACAATTGGTATCAGAGCCTCGTGGCTCTTGATCTACGGTTTGTATAAGGTTTTTATTCGTATGTATTTTCTGTTTTTCAATAAAAGTAATTTCGGTGAAACTAGGGTTTGTCACCAAACCCTAAATTGATAAAAGCAGAAAAGTGTAGTCTTCTGGTCCAAGTGTTAAAGTTTACAACTATTATTGTTCTGATATTGAAGACACATGGAATTGGTATTCGGTTTCTGGAAGATGAAGAACGTGTACGGGAACTAAAAGCAGACGAGTTGCAGTTTGATGTTTACAACAGCAATGATGGTTAGTTTTTCTCATTAACCAGGTCACATAACATGATTTTCAAGGTTT
>BQNB010127925.1:3188-19362 GCA_026074375.1 Tanacetum coccineum | reverse complement strand
TCACACTTGCTTTAATGTGAGTAGTGTTATAGATAATGGGGTTAGATACCTTGCTTCTAGTGGTACACCTTTCGAGTTTGTGTTTAAACATTATAGAAAGATCAAGTAATTCATGTTTGCTTGGTTTTCATGATAATTTGGAGCATAAAATAAGTACCTAGTATGTATGAGTGCATGTTGATTTGTTTCCAATATGTCACCTTCTTTGTACGTGATTTTAAGAATAATTATGTACGATTTAAATCATGTGATATTTGAATCAAATAAAGAATCAATTAATCGCACAACGACTTGATGTAGCATTGCATAAGCATACGTAACTAAGATGAAGAATCTTTTGAATAAAATCAATGTATACACTTTCATTTTAAATAGGAACTGATGTGCAAATCACTTCGATTTTAGATAGTTTGTTACTCCGTCATAACGGAGTTTACATGCTCCAATCATAATGCCCATAACCATCTCCGGTTTAATCTTTTTAGGTCTAACTATATACTTTTAAATTTTGAAATTTTGATCGTTCAAATCTTTTCTCTTGGCCTAGTTAGAAATATCTAGCTGCCTAAAGAAAACACCTCTTAATTAATCTAGACGGGCTTTCCTCGATTAATCTTATCAGACCTACAATCGAAAATGGAACACGGCCTTATAGGATTACCCAACTTGTTACCGAGACCAGCTTTTCTGAACTAAGCGCGGGTCAAGCTAAGATAGGAAATCAAGCTTTACATGTTTTGTTCTTTGCTAATAAGATATTATCCCTTGGATATAAGTTTTCCGTGAACATTGATCAAAACGAAAATAAATAGGCACTGGCCGGCTCCAACTCTTGAGCCACATAAACTAGTTTGTGTTAACTTATAGACAAAAGTGAGGATACGAGATTCCTTCATATATTCTCATTTATTTGAAAGAAAATGGTATGTTTACGTGGGTTAACTATACAAGTAACAATCATCAACGCATGCATGAACTCATGCCACGGCGGGTTTGTTTCGCACCAAATACTCCATTTGGTTAGTCTTGATCTTTGTTTTCACGTTAAAAAGAGGAACAATATATGTCATTTGTTTTTTAGCCATCTTGGTCAAATTTATGGCTAAAATCTAAGGCTGCCGACACAAACATAAATTAATACTACATTACTACCATTTTTCACATGTCCCAGGAATGGATTGGTTTTTACCAGAAATTTTATTATATTGCTATTGTTAATACAATGCAATGAGGGTCACTCATAAACTGATTTAACAGTTTAAAACTGATTTACTACGGACTTATTCAGATAAAAAAATACTCGCGACATGAGGCCCAACACATAAGCCCATATAAAAAAAACAAACTATTAAACATGAGACCGAAAAAATAAACCCGCACAAATAAAAAATGAAATGAATTAAAAATACAATTTTAACGCATAAATTTAACCGCACTATCATATATGAGACCGAAAAAAATAACACGCCACAAATTACAATAAAAAACGCCTTTGCGCGTTAACGCGTGATTTCATTTAAAGCTATGTTCCATAAAATTATATTAAAAAAACCCGTATAGCCAAAAAAAGAAACTTTTAAATTAAGCCCCACTCTTAAGCTCATTTAGAAATAAACAACTATTAAACTGAGGCGGAAAAAATGAAAACCGCACAAATAAAAAATATTAATATAATAATGCCTGTGTAGAATAAAAACGACGTAGTTTGTTCCACACGCTAAGTGCTCGGCCTTTGGGCTTCCTCATTTGGGCCAAACCCATTTGCTTTTTTTTTTGTCGGCAATGTAAAAAAAAACCGATCAGCACAAGGTACGAAAAAAAAAATTACAAATAATTTGACTTATTAAGATAAATAATACCCGCGAATGAGGCCCAAACCTAAGCGCTTATATATAAAAAAATATTAAAACTTGAGACCGATAAAATAAAGACCCGCAAAAATAAAAATAGAAATGATAAAATAAAATTTTAACGGCAAAAATTAACCTGGCATATTAACAATGAGGACCGAAAGTAAACCACACAGAATACAATACAAAAAAACGACGATGTTCCATAAAATTCTATTAAAAAAAAACCCGTATAGCCAAAAAAAGAAAACGTTTAAACATGAGCCCCACCACATAAGCTTCATATAAGAAAAAAAAAACCAAATTATTAAACATGATGCCGAAAAAATAGAACACACAAAATAAAAAAAAATAAAAAATAATAATGCCTCGCAACTACGCGAAAAAAAATTAACGACCCGCAGCAACGCGCGGGTAATCATGCTTGTTTATGGCTAAAATCTAAGGCTGCCGACACAAACATAAAATAATACTACATTACTACCATTTTTCACATGTCCCGGGAATGGATTGGTTTTTACAGAAATTTTTTATATTGCTATTGTTAATACAATAAATACAATGAGGGTCACTCATAAACTGATTTAACAGTTTAAAACTGATTTACTACGACATTGTTTCAACGTGTTATTATTTTGGTGGTAAGATACGTGGTTGACTGGTTGCATTATATCCGGTGAACCTAACCGATCTCTTTTCACCATATAACATACTTTTCATATAAAATCTATGGTACAAATTTACAGTAAAAGAATATAATATGTAATGTTGGTGCCTCGGACAAGGATAAAAGATGAAAAACGTGTTGTTTTTGTTTTAATTAGACCAACTTTGCCTTGGTGTTTGGATTTGATTTTACGTAACTCGTTCTGTGAAATATACAGAAAGGTACATATAATTCTTTCGTTGTACAAATAACGTTGAAGTGGTCACGCCAACCGACTAAAAAGGGAGCCCCTTTACTTGGTTTAATTTGAATCTATCTGGCCGTGGGTTCATACCCCGTTGTTTAATCGGTCAAAACGTCGAAAACCATGATTACCAAAAAAACTGTACAAGTTGATGCCATACCCAAAGGAATAGGACAAATTAATATGAAAAACTTGGCAGTTACTATACTACTGACGAACATATTTTCTTGGTGGAATCCTAACTCTTTCGATTATTCAATTTTTAGTTTTTTTAGTTTGGATGTGTTTCTGTCCATGTTTATGTATGTTATCTCAATCAATTATCAAACATGTCAGGGTATTGCTTAGAGCAAGGAGAGAGTGGGTTTCATTACTGATGACGTATACTAGGTGTACCAAGCCTCTGGGCTTGGGCCACACTATTACTTGGGCTTTTGGGCCCAACCTGTCAATAACGGGCCGTAGTAAAACCCAATCTCGCATTGGCCGCGGCCCGAACCCAGCGATCCGTCCGCAGATCCAGTTATAGACGATCCGTCCGCGGCCGTTCACACGATTACCGCGGAACCTTGCCCGACAAGGGACCCACTCTGGCCACTACTAAAGCAACCAAAATACTAGAAAACCCTAGTACTAGACACCTATAAATAGGGGTCATAGTACACCCCAAAAGGTACACAGTTATTCTTATTCTCTCTGACATATACTCTGACAATATGAATACTTACTCTCACGCCGGAGTCTAATCGTGGGGTCCGTCCCCACGGTAAGGCTAACGGTTTACTTTCAATTGTGCAGAAAATCATATCACTTCTCTTGCTCTAGTACAAGATTAAACACTCAAGTCATTTGGAGGCCCGGCCCGACAAAGGACTTCAACACCTTGCCAAACCCGACACGAATTTTGTACTAACAAGTGGCGCCATCCGTGGGACGCTTACGCAACCACATTCTCTAAAAAACTCACCATGAGCACTCACGAACAGCAAACCACAATCCATCCCACGTCCGCCGTGAGGAACACTGGGGGAAGGAATGGTCCCCAAGGTCTTGAGGAACCTATGTCCGACGAGGTCCTTAGAGGGAAATGTGCTGTCAAAAAACTATCACCATACTTTTGCCGCTCATCGCCGAAAGATGCAAAAAGACAAGAGCAGAAAGACAAACTCAACGCAGTAAAAGCACGACCGATCTATGGCGACGAGTCTGGAATTAAGATAGTAAAGCCGGTGAAGAATCGCACTACTCTGAATCTAAGACACTAACCGCCCGAACAGAACCAAGAAAAAGGCACGGAGATGGGCATTCCCGAAGCCCATCACCACATGTCAGTGTTTTCAAAAGGCTTAAGAAGGACAGATCCCCTTCACCCCGGCCCCGGCACGAAGAATTAGGCGTGTTCAAATAGGTTGGGAAGAAAGGAAGCCAGCTACCATGCGACGTTCCAGTAGTCGCGACGAAGTCCACCAAGCAAAAAGAAAGAAGTAAAAGAAAAAAAGAAGAACCAAGGAGGCATCAGCAAAAGGGAACACTGTCCCGTACGACTAGCCGATATTCAGAAAGTAAAGATAGTGAAGGGGGTCACTGGAAGTCCAAATCAAGAAGACATATGTCGAACACCTATGAAGACGATCTTTCTCAGCCTTGGACATGTGTGGAAAGAAACCCTTTCACACATCGGATTCGGCATTTTAGTCTCCCGATGACTAGGATGCCTAGCCACGTAAAGACATATGACGGAAGTGGAGATCCGGAGGATCACTTAAAGCTATTTCAATCGGCCGCAAAAACAGGAAGGCATGGGCAATGCCTACATGGTGCCACAATGTTCAACTCATCCCTTACTGCGGAATGCTAGGGTTTGGTCGAAAAGTTACTCAAGAACGTCGATTGATAGTATGAAGAATCTAAGAAACAGCGTTTAGAGAGAACTATCTTAGCAACAAAAACACATCAAGATCCGGTTGAGATACATCACATCTAGCAAGAGATGGAGAATTACAGAAAGACTTCATGGAAGATACAAGGCAGAAGTCTGGACGGGAAGAGTTCCGGAATCATGAGAATCTCTGGTTTATGCATGGAATAACCCACCTGGGTTAATCAAGGCGTCTATTATGAACGAATTCCGAGGTCTATGATGAAAAGTACAGAATGACGACGTTCTTCCTTTATAAGGGAAGTTGCCGCATTCAGTCACGGCCGGAGAAAAGCATCCTCATCATGGAAACAATCAGAAGGGGGGGACAACCGAAATTTCAAGAAAAGGCTTTCAAAAACAACATCAGACGGATCGTAAGCCAGATTAGATTCTCACTCCTCTACAAAAACTCCAAAGAAATTTCTTCTGGAAAAAAGGAAGTTCAAAGCTCACCCCCAATGGTACTCCGCGGAGAAAAGGGATTATTTTAATTTTTTACGAAAACCAAAATAATTGTGAATTTCATTCAAATACGAGACACAGCACGGACGAATGCATGCAGCTGAGAAAGCAAATAGACGAATGATCAAGTCTGGAAAATTGTCGCAATTCATCATAGAATTAAAACAGAATGACAAGCCGAAAGCACGGAAAAAAGGGGAAGCGTCCGAAAAGGATAAACTTTTGGCTATACTGATGATTCAACCATGGGAAATAGTGGCCAAGCCCAGGATTACCCAAAGCTTCTCTCCGGAGACGGCGATTTCCTTTCCACCTTTGGGGGAGATAGACTGGAACGGAGGGACCAATGATAATTGAAGCCGGAATGGGCGGGCACTTTGTGCATCGGGTATACGTTAACGGCGGAGCATCCTCAAAAGTCTTATATGAACACTGCTTCGTAAAACTCCGCAAAGAGATAAGGGATCAAATGGTTCCGGCCACCACTCACCTTATCGGATTCAGTGAGAGACCATTTGGCACTAGGCCTGATAGCCTTGCTAGACATTATAGGTGATGGACGTACACTCCACCTCCCGCATTGGATGAAACTTCATGATTATATGTCCACCCATCCCAACACAATGCAATAAGATGCAGAACGGGTATAAGAAAATCTGCGCCGTACCATCAACAGGCACATGGAATGTTAAAATTGCCCCGTTGAAGACCGGCACTCGGAAACGCTATTAGAGCAGCAGAGTCATTCTTAGGAATGTGCTTATGATCTCCGGGACCTACGCATCCAGCCTCTCGCGTAACCAAATCGTAGAAGAAAAAATACAATATGCATCCACCGGAATACCCGAGCAGTACAAAGTTGCTCATAGAACGAACAAAACTTGGCTATTTCGCCTGGAAGCCAGTGTTATGACGGGCGTCCCTACGAAGCAACGCGGAACACGCTTGAATATCCGAGAGGAATGTTCACCAGTCAGGCAAAAGAAAAGAGGACAGGCACCGGAAAGAAATAAGGCAATCCAAGAAGAGGTGGAAAAACTGGTGGATGCCGGAATAATGAAAGAGGTCTACTATCACAGTTGGCTCTCTAATCCAGTAATGGTCAAAAAGCATGACGGAACCTGGCGAATGTGTGTAGACTTTAAAGATCTTAACAACACATGCCCCAAGGATGGCTACCCATTGCCGGAAATAGATTGGAATGTAGAGTCTCTCTGCGGGTATCCTTTCAAATGTTTCTTAGATGCATACAAGGGGTACCACCAAATTAAGATGGAAAAAGAAGACGAAGAAAAAACGGCGTTCATAACAAGCCAAAGGATATTTTGCTACTCTAAAATGTCGTTCGGTTTAAAGAATACTTGGTCAACATATCAACGTTTAGTGGATAAGGCATTCCAAAGGCAGATTGGACGTAACCTGGAGGTATATGTCGATGACCTGGTTATAAAGAGCCACACGGAAGAAGAAATCATCCGAGACATAACAGAAACATTCAAAACCCTCCGGCAGATAAACATGAAGTTAAACCCAAAGAAATGCACCTTCGGAATCCAGGAAGGAATGTTCTTACGTTATAAAGTAAGCACCAACGGGTTGAGAGCATGTCTGGATAAAGCAGACACAGTCCTTAGCTTGCCATCTCTGAGATGCATCAAGGACGTACATAAGTTAAATGGAAAGCTAGCAAGCTTAAATAGATTCTTGTCAAAATCAGCAGAAAAATCGTTACCTTTTTTCAAAACATTGAAAAAGTGCACAAAGAAGAGCGATTTTCAATAAACACGGGAAGCCGAAGCGGCTTTCAAGCAGATGAAGAAACTTATTGCAGAACTCCCAACACTGACTGCACCAAGGGAGCATGAGGAACTAATCATATACTTGGCCGCATCAAAAGAAGCTATCAGCGCAGTCTTGATGACGGACAGGGAAGGCAAGCAAATACCAGTATATTTTGTAAGCCGCGCCCTACGAGGCCTGGAAGTCAACTATACTCCTATGGAAAAATTGGTGTTAGCCTTGGTCAGTGCAAGCAAACGGTTGAAAAGATACTTCCAAGCACACACGATTGTTGTAATAACAGACCAACCAATAAAGCAACTATTGTCAAGTTCAGAAATGTCCGGGAGAATGCTGAAATGGAAGTTTGAATTAGAAGGATATGATATCCAATACAGACCAAGGACTGCAATTAAAGGCCAAATATTGGCAGATTTTATTGTAAAACGACCGGAAGAGGAGTCTCCGGACGAACTCATGGCAGAACCGGAAGAACTACCGGAGCCGTGGACTTTGTTCACGGACGGTTCATCTTGTGTATATGGCTCCGGAGCAGGACTGATACTAACAAATCCGGAAGGGGCAGAGTTCACATACGCCATGAGGTTTAGATTTGAGGCTACTAACAATAAAGCCGAGTATGAAGCATTAATAGCCGGTCTCCGGATCACAGAACAAATGGGAGTAAAGAATTTGCAAGCACACGTTGACTCAAGACTTGTAGCCAATCAAGTTAACGGCTCTTACATTGCCAAAGAGTCAGGCATGGTTCAGTACTTAAACAAAGTAAAAACACTCGCAAAAAGCTTCAAGGAATTTTCCATCAAACAAATACCACGAAGTGAAAACATGAAGGCATACGCCCTAAGCAAGATCGCATCCACAAGCTTCGCGCATCTTAGTAAACAGGTGCTTGTGGAAGAATTGAAGGAAAAGTCCATAAATGAAAAAGAAATTCTCGATGTAGTAGAAGAAGAGGGCAACACGTGGATGACACCCATATGCGAGTACCTGGCAAAAGAAATCCTTTCGAAGGATAAAAAGAAGGCCAGAGCGGTACGTCGCAAAGCGACCAGGTACACCATGATTAATGAAACCTTATACAAGAAGTCTTTCTTAGGACCATGGCTCTGGTGTGTCGGACCGCTCCAAGCAAACTACGTCCTAAGAGAAATACACGAAGGGTCGTGCAGCATGCACTCCGGTCCTAGATCTGTGGTTGCCAAAGTTATCCGAACAGGATATTACTGGCCAACAATGCATATGGACGCACATAATTTGATAAGGGAATGCAATGACTGTCAAATACACCGCCTCGTCCCAAGAAATCCGCAGCAGAACTTGACTCCCATCACGTCTCCATGGCCATTTTATAAGTGGGGGATAGACATAGCCGGACCTTTTTCGGAAGGTCCAGGCAAAGTCAAATTCTTGATTGTTGCTATCGACTATTTCACTAAATGGATCGAGGCAAAGGCTGTCGCAACCATCACTGGCAATCAAGTGAAGAAGTTCGTGTGGGACAACATTGTTTGCAGATTTGGCCTACCTAGGGAAATTATATCAGAACACGGAACAACAGGTTCGTGATATCATTCAAGGATTGGTGTGAGAAACTGTGTATCCGCCAATGCTTCGCTTCCGTGAAGCACCCGCAACCAAATGGTCTAGTTGAAAGAGCAAACAGAAGCTTAAGAGAAGGAATAAAGGCAAGGCTTGATGAAAGAAGCAAATATTAGATAGAAGAGCTCCCGCACGTCCTATGGGCCCACCGTACAATGATCAAGTCAAGTAATGGGGAAACACCATTCTCAATGGAACGTTACGGACGGAAGCTGTTCATTCCTGGCGGAGATCGGCATGCAACACTCCGCTACGGGAGATCGATCTGACAAAAAACAATGAAGCTTTGGGAATGAACTTGGACCTCATAGAGGAAAGAAGGGAGCAAGCAGCAATTCAAGAGGCTAAACGCAAGAAAAGATGGAAAAGTAATTACTACTCAAGAATGGTCGCGGCAAAGTTTCAAGTGGGCGACTGGTCTACCGCAGCATGAAGCAAGTCATGCCAGGGATGAAGGTAAACTTGGATCCAGTTGGGGATGGACGATATGAAGTTAATAGAGTCGCTTGGAAAAGGAGATACACACACTAAAGACTACAAAGGAAATAAAATTACCGAGGACATGGAAACATTTGTATCTTCAAAAAGTGTTATATACATGAAGTGTAAGAATCCGCCCGGCACATATGATGCTCCGAAGGGCAATATCTTTATTTATCATCATCTTGTAATATTTTGAATTTCAATGAAAAGTGGGGATTAGCTACCCTCACGAGTTTTAAATTTTAAATTATTTCTTTACTTTGCAAAGTTATATTAATTGTTAAGACGCGCATGCAAGGAGCCATGCTCCAAAAAAATATTATCCGGTATAATAAAGGTTGAGCAACCTCAAAATTAGCTCAGGCGCGTAAGAGGTATTGCAAGCCCTGCACCGGGAGAATAACCCACAAATATTAACAAGACTATTTATTACGAACGTACACCAGTATTAAACAAAAGATAGCAAACATAGCACTAAAAAATATGTTGCGGAACGGACCTATAAGAGTCCGTCCAAATCAGATGTTAAACTTACAAAGTTATTATCAATTTACAATAAAAGCCGCAACGGCCACATACGGCCACGGCTTATAAAATAAATTCAAAACATAACAAGCCGCCATAACAGACCACAAGCGGTCACGGCAAAATCTCAAAGCGAGGGTCTTCAAACTGGGGCATACAAACCACGCTCCCCAAATCCTCATCTGTGTCCAAATCCTCAACGGAGAGAGTAGCCGCGGAAGTGCTAGCCTCACCCACCAAGTTTTGAGAGGACAAGGGATGAGAAATTATATCCACCATTAACTGACGAAGAGCCGCGGCATGCTTCTTCGCGCCTTCGGCACGGATGTGAACATTAAGTAGAGCGAAAGATAAAGAGGTTTCCCCGACAACAGCCTTAACATCAGCATGATAGATAGGGACGGAGAGCTTCTCAATGCACGGTTGAAGATGAGCAGCTTTAGGGAGGTCTGCCAAAGGCCCATCCAGGAGAAAGCAATCCAAGACCTCATCCATCCCGGAATCTTTCTTGGATTTCAACAAATGAACCAAAGGGAAGTCCGCTTCCTCAAGAGCTCTTACTGCATCAAGATAATTGGCCTCAGCAGTCTCCGGGTTGTAAGCCGTGATCACGGAAAGTGAGGTTCCGGCGACTAAATGCTCATGGCTAGCCGCCAAACCCTCTTGCATACCAAAATCCACAGCCCGGCCTAAAGCATGACCCAGAATGCCTTGGTACTCGGGGGACTTCAAACATTTCACCATAGCAAGCTTCACCCCGTGCGTCAACAGCCATCTTCGTCCAGCCAGAGCAGTCAGGTAAGGAGGATAAAATTCCCCTTCTAAGCGATCGGACACATCCACCACATGTGGCTCAAGTCTCGCCACACGGTTGTAAACACCTGGGGGCTCTGCGCTTCAAGGCAGAGGCTTTCATCTTCTCTTTAAAATCGCGAAAAGCATAATGGAGAGTAGAAACCTGCAAGGATAAGAAGTTAAAAAAATACCATAAAAGTAACAACGAGCAGAATAAAAGTCATACCTCAGAAGCAAGTCCATCTCTCTCGAAGGACAGGGTGGAAATTAAGTTCCTGGCTTTAGTACAAGTAGCCTGGGAATCATCAAGGGCAGACTTAAGGTAAGTAGTGCGGGAATCAAGAAGGGAGATGTCAGTTTCCTTCTGTGAAGCAACACTCTTAAGAGCCGACACCTCCGCGCTCAAAAATGATTTCTCCGCAGTCAAAACAGAAACTTGATTACGGAGACGGGAAACTTTCCGCGGACTTCGTATCCTTCTCCCTTACCAAAGACTTCAACCATAGCAATCTTCACATTCTTCTCTTATGATGCACACCCTGAGCATCATACTTAGCCCGAAGCTTCTCTCTAAGTTCCAGTTCATGTTCAGTACGAGACCTCACCTCCGACTCAAGGCAAATCTGTCGCGCCGCCCCCACATTGAACTCCTCAAACAATTGGTCATAATCCATATTTCGAAGTATGGAGAAAAAGCCGAAGGAGGGGGGGCGACGCGATCCACCAGCGTGCGACAAGAAAAGCCATCATCCAGCACTGAATCGTTGGTAATATTCCAGCGAGGAATATACCAACGTTTGGCATCTTCAGAATTTAGGGCGGCTGTCTCATAGAACGAGTCAGCCGACCCTTCCGACGTCTCAAGCTGGGAAGACCCGCCCACGTCCGACGTAGGCGCGGCATGCGTCTTGCCCCTGCTAGAAGTCACAATATCAGCAGCAGTATACACAGGGGCATCCGCAACACGGGAACTGGCAAGAAAAGAAACAATAACATTAAGGAAAGTACAGGTAAGTACAGACAAAATAAAAAGAGGGATAAGCATGCACATACCTCCGCATGGTAACCTGAGCGTGGACGTCCGCCTGAAAAGAAGGCCCCAATGTAAGGGAACCTTCCGGAATATTCCGTCTCAAGCTAGCAAGTGTCTTCCCGCCAGTCCCAGAAGCAAGGCTAGGGTGATCTACCCTCAACCTTTTAGCAGGAAGGGTATCACTCTGCTTTGACAACTTCTTCCTCTTAGCCTTTTCTGGCTACTTCCGAGTGGCATCTCCTTTCTCAGCCATAATCAGATCGTCTTCTGGATCCGTTAAATCCAAGTAAGTACCCACCGGAACAATATCCTCTTCCTCAACTACATTTTCTTCCGCAGCCGGAGCAGAAACCTCAGGACCAGTGCCAGAACCACTACCACCTTCTTGTTGTGCCACAGCAGGAGTGTCCAGGGACACGAAGCAATGTTTTATACTATCAAGCAACTTCACCTACTCTTCCCCTTTCTGGACCTCCACCGCCTGTACCTTTCGGGGGTCAGCAGTCCTGATATAGTCAAGCAAACCCATCTTTGCAGAATAAACACCAAAAGATTAAACCCCATAAAAAATATAATATAAAAAAAATCCCCACCAAAAGGAAGTTTCACCCACCCCCCCCCAACCGTTTTATAGGTCTCTCAAAGGATGGATAAGTGTTTTCATCAATTAGTTTAGTAGGGGTCAAAACCCACAAGAACTAAAAAACACTCCAGATACCGCCGGAAATGAGCTTTGTTAGTAGAAAGGACCTGAACAGCCTGCTCTTGACGAGCGGTAAGATGGGGAGCCGGATCCTTCTCCAACACGCCTCCCATATACAAAGGGACGAAGATAAGGAATACCTTAGAATCAACCCAGAAAAAATAGTCCGCCCAATTCTTAATAAAGTCCAGGGGTTCGAGAGACAAGAGGGAGCGGATAAAGAACGTTTTGCAAACGAAAACAATCCGTCACTATATATGCGTGTGTAGAACGCACGAAAAACGGCTACCGATGGGGCGAGATTAAGTACGCGCGTCAAAACCTCAAAATGAGATACACGAGCAGCACCGAAGGGGGATAGTTGAGAAATGTGTATGCGGAAATGTTTGAGAACGGCTACAAAAAACTTGGTAATGAATCCTAATAGCCACAATTAATCGATACCTAGTGTAGACACCCACTTTACCCTTAGGAAATTGGGTGATAGTCCTATCCCGCCCCGGAGCGGTAGGATGAACTTCATCAGGAATATAATAACTATTGCAAAAGCTTTCTACCATCTCTCGGGTCATAATGGAATGTTTATTAGCCATTTTGAAGAAGACAAACGAAGATAGATGCTAACCTGAATCTCGAAAAACTGTAAAAACGAGGAAAACAACGCGCGGACGTGGAATAAGAAGTAAAAGCTCAAAGAAATTAACAATGGCGGTGGAAAGATTTTGAGAAGAGAAAAACAGTAAAAATGAGGGTGGTATTTATACTTTGGGTATATTTACTCCTACCGATACTTGGATGACGCCACGTGTATATCACTTGCCTAATCAACGGTAGAAAAGCGCATAGGAAATTGGTAAAAAGCTGTCAAAACTGTCACCAGTCAGAAGGTAAAGGGACAGCAACGCTCCACGTCACTGAAGCGTCACCAACCTTAAAAAAAAAGCGGCACGGCATAAAATAGATGACTCCAGAAGAAAATAAAGTAGCTGAAAGTCTAGCATTGATCACCGCACGCAGGACATGATCCGCAGGCAATATCATACTAGACTGGGGGGACTTGATGACGTATACTAGGTGTACCAAGCCTCTGGGCTTGGGCCACACTATTACTTGGGCTTTTGGGCCCAAGAAATACGTGTTGTTTTTGTTTTACCTTAGACCAACTTTGCCTTGGTGATTTGGTTTACGAACACGATCTGTGAAATATACAGAGTTCCCATATAATTCTTTCGTGGTACAAACAACGTTGAAGTGGTCACGCCAACCTACTGAAAAGGGTGCCCCTTTATTTGGTTTAATTTGAATCTATCTGGCCGTGGGTTCATACCCCGTTGTTTAATCGACCAAAACGTCGAAAACCATGGTTACCAAAAAAACTGTACAAGTTGATGCCATACCCAAAGGAATAGGACAAATTAATATGAAAAATGGCAGTACTATACACTGACGGAACTTATCTTTCTGGTGGAATCCTAACTCTTTCGATTATTCAATTTTTAGTTTTTTTAGTTTGGATGTGTTTCTGTCCATGTTCTGTATGTTATCTCAATCAATTATCAAACATGTCAGGGTATTGCTTAGAGCAAGGAGAGAGTGGGTTTCATTACCCTATCATAGCTCTAATGATACAAGTTTCCAAGACCAAAAGTTGTCGTAAAAGGAAAAATCCCTCTCTCAAAGTGGCGACAGTGGAGAAAAAAGTTGTCCCTAAATCGGTTCAATTATACTTCGTCTTTTCTTCAATCTTCATTATTGCTTGATATTAATTGTTTACTCATTTGTCTCAAGTGCTAAAGATTGGTGAATTCAATGTGAATTAATCAATAACCAATCGGTTGCTTCTTTATTAAATTGGATCTCACTAACCGACTTTCTTTAGGCTTATTATTTTAATTGGTTAGTAGAGGATTGATGCTTTTTATGCTTGAATAACGTCCTTCAAACTTTAGGGTTTGTGGGTCGATTTTGAATTATTGGACGTGATTGTTTGAGTGGGATTACGTGGTTATAAGTGGTTTGCTACTGGTATATTGTTAGGGTATGTATATGTATTGAGGTATATGCGTCGTGGTTAATTGAGTCATCAGGGGAGCGGAGGAGAGAGAGATGTAAAGGAAAAACAACAAAGATCATCTAACTATAATTTTTACTACCAAGGATATTCTATAAATTTTAATTATTTTTGAAAAGCAAAATATTAATATCATAATAATGAAAAAACGAAAATTATTTACTACTGGCCCTAATGTTAACCCGAAACCAGGTACTTCTTATGCTAATTTATTTACTACTGGTCCGAGTAGGAAGGCTATGAATTTTCGCACTTTATTTACTCCGAGGGGAAACGGGGTTGATGTGGTTGTTCCGGTGGAGTCTATTAGAGCTATTAGTGCACGGTTTGCTAATACGGTATATGGATTCTTTATGGGAAAGCATGTGGCTTACCCCGTTGTTGCTAACTATGTTAGGAACACTTGGGGTAAATATGGACGAGTAAAATCAATGATTAACTCGTCTACTGGGATTCTCCTTCCAGTTTAGCTCTATGGATGGTTTGGATGCAATGCTTAAAAATGGTCCATGATTTATTCGTAATAATCCACTTATTTTGAAAAAGTCAAAACCGGATGTGAACTTAGTGAAAGAAGATGTGGGTAATGTTTCGGTGTGGGTTAAACTCCATGGTGTCCGTGTGACTGCATTTAGTGAGGATGGTTTTAATGTCATTGCTACTAAGCTTGGTACTCCTTTGATGCTTGATTCTTATACATCTGGCATATGCATCCAATCATGGGGTAGGTCAAGCTATGCTAGAGCAATGATAGAAGTTCGAGTTGATGTTGAGTTGAAAGATACTATTGTGGTGGCTATGACTAAACTTACCGGGGAGGGGTTCTATACTTGTAATGTTCGTGTTGAGTATGAATGGAAACCTCCTAGATGTGTATGTTGTAAGGTTTTCGGGCATGTTCTGGATGAACGTCCTAATAATTTAGATTCAGATGTGGTGAAGAACATAAAAAAGCCTTGTCAAACTCCTAGAGGTGTTCCGGTTGGTCTTAAGGTGGGATTTAAACCAGTCAAACAAGTGTATTAACAGGTTGCTAGAAAGAAAAATATAAATACTAATGGTAATAAGAAAAAATATGCGGAGCCTACAATCGAGGTTAGTAATTCAAACCTATTTGATTTTCTAAATTTGATTGAAAATGATGTTGATTTGGGTTCTAGTGGTGGGTCTCCAAATCTGAATAATAGAAAGGCAAATACGAGTGGTTTATTGCCGAAGGATGTAGAATCTAGTAGTACTAGTAATACCCCTATGGTTGAAAAAATTGATGAAATAGAGAGAATTATTATTGAGGGGAAGGGTATACTTGTGGACAATGATGGTAAACCTTTGAAAAATGTTGATTATTCAGGTGGCCATGATAGTGAGGATGAAGTTGCATCAACTGATAACGATATAACAAATTTTTAGATTCAAAGAAGGATGGCTATGGTAATAATAGCCTGTTGAAACAATGGAAAAAATCTTATATGGATGGTGACTATGATTTTGACCCATACGATGATGATATATATGAAGGCCATGATATTCCTGACAAGATTCGGGATATATGCGATAATTTTGATATCACAGTTAGAGGTCGTAAGAAGAAATAGTTTCTTGTTTCTTTGTAGTCTAGTCACTTTGTGTTCCTTCCTTTTTAGGAAGTAGTTTCTCCTATGTAACTAGCGGAGATGTGAGACTCACCCTCATCCTTTGTACTTAACTGTTTTTTTGAAGTAATAAAATTTACCTGGGTAACTCTTTACCCAAAAAAGGAAAAAAAATGAAATTAAAGTTCAATTTTTTTACTAATGATTCATGTTTTTGACATTGTGATGTTATCATGTAATGACCTTTGAAAAATTACACGTGTCATTATATGAACCAATCTCGTGTATTTATTTTTATATCACAGTAACCTATAAGGTGGTGAGCTCATTTTGATATTTATATTAATGTTAATATTTAATTTTAAGCGTATTTAATTTTTTTACCTGTGTACGCGCATTGATAAGGTGTAATTTCATACACTTTTT
>BQNB010127924.1:0-19362 GCA_026074375.1 Tanacetum coccineum | reverse complement strand
GGAAAGAGCGTAAAGAGAAGTCAAAATCAAAGCCAAGTCAAAAAGTCAAAGTCAACCCCGAGAAGTGGATTTGGAAAGAGCATCAAAAACCGAACCCGAAAACCTAAACTGCCAAAAGTAGGCCCACCCGTACCCACTGATAGGTGTAAAATACACATATCTGTTAACACCAAAAATGACCCTAAATGACCAAAAACATACTAAAAATGGCAAAGATATACTTGTTTTTGTGTTTTGTGTGTGCAGGTACGGATAAGACAAAAATCACAAGAAAACCGTCAAAAACGGGCAAACATGGATACGAGAACGGAAGAGTGTGCAAGAGCCGGAAGCCAAAGCCAAAAAGTCAACTCTCAGTCAACCAAAGTCAAAGTCAACACTAGAAGACAAAAATCTAAAGTTACAAATCTAGTCCCTCAAGTTTCCAAAGTTCCAAAACAAAAGCCCAAAATCCTAAGCCCATAACCCTTTTATACTTAGTCTAGGGACTTGTTCTGCCAATTTCAAAACTATTACACCACTTCCTTATTAACCACAAGGACTGACTTTGCCAATCACCCAAAGTTTAAATTCTTTTACCCGTTTTCAGTTAAAAATGGCGCCAAGGGTTTAGTTACCATTCATCATCGTTCCAAACATGCCCTCTCCTTATATCAAGGGGTAAGTCTCAATCAAATGGCAAAAAGGACAATTCAAAGTATAATGAACACACTGGCAGGGTAATCACGTCATCAAAGACTCTTATTGGTTGAAACCCACAAGGGGAATGCCACGTTGGACATGAGAAAACACACAAGGAGGGGATTTTTATACTCGGGCTACTCATAGAATAAGCGCAAGAGCATCACACAGATTGCCACGCTGGCAATCCGTGTGAATCCCAAGACTTGATCAAACGGCCAAAAATAACTCACCAATGATTGATGGAATGTACGGTGTTGATTAGAAGGAGCGTGTAGAGCAAGGAAAGACTAGAAGGTTCAGCTTGTAGCTATAAATAGCACTCTCACACACACAATATGGATCTTCTTTTTCCTTATATAAACCTAGTTAGCTTTTAGAATTTTTTAAGTTTTAGCTTATATAACTTTCCTTTAAATGTAATTTTCATAAAAAACTTTTGTAGTTTAATTTTCCAAAGCATTGTACCTCTTTTATTTGTTAATGAAATCAAACGTTTGGTTTATATAAGCTGTTTTTATTCATAAGCTCTTAATCATTCTCATATGTTAAGCTAATGTTCTATAAGTTACTCAAAAGCTCTTACAAGTCTATAAGCTTGTGATAGAGCTCATTTGCTCATTTAATCTACTTAAATCATAAAATCAGCTAAATACCTTGTCTATTGGATTATAAGCTTTTGGAAGGGGATCCAAAGATGGAAGGGATCCCAAGGACTTTACTGGCTTATCTTAGGATAAGTCAGAGCTGTTGATAAGCTCTATGAAGCATATAAGCTTCTGTTTAGCTGAAGCTTTCTGTAAGTTCTCATTTATTTCCTTTTGTCTTTAAAATTTTAGCTTAAATAATAGCTTATTTGCTTATTAGTTTTGTTTGAGTGCTTATCTAGTGCTTATCTGAGCTTATCTTAATCTTTTTGTGCTTATTAATCATTTGAATTTAGTTAATTTAGATTAGATCATAGTTTACTTTATATCTTGTTTTAAAATAATAAAAACAAAAAAATAAGTAGCTTAGCTTTAGATTCTTAATTCTAGCTTAAATTAGTTGATGATTTGTGTTTGTTAAGCTTGTCATAAGCTAATTAATATCTGGTAATAAGGTCTTGTTAATTAGATTTTAATTTCATAAGCCCAAATGAAATCTGTCTAAGTATAAAGGAGTGTTTGGTTCAGTGTGTTTTGAATTTAAATAGTCAAAGTAACTTGAATTTTTTTCTTTGGTCACTTTTGTTTGCATATTTGATTAAGTTTTAAAGAGGTTTTCTAAGTTAGTTTAAGCTTAAAATCATCTTGTGGCTTATTATTCTTGTCTCAGCACCAGGGGAGCTTTTTCCTCTAATAATTTCTTTGAATTTTTGATCCAAGCTTCATTGAGCTTGGATCTTGCTTGTGTTGGTCTAAAACTCATTCAATAGGAGTGTGTTGTGCAGGATTGACCACAAAGGTATCCTGCACTTTTGTTTGCTTACTTGTCAATTACATCAGCAGTAGTAACATCAGTTACTACTGCTGACTTTTCTAGCATCATTTAGGTTAGTTAATGTAGGATTTAGGATCTTAATTTCAGCTAGCTTAAAACTCACATATAGATTAATATAGTTTAAATCTCATTTTTCATTTTTTAGCTTAATTCTAGTTTGCATTAGCTTCTAAAAGTCATCAAAAATCTTTAAAAAATCAAAAACAGTAGTAACTAGTTTTAGGATTTAATCTTAGATTTCTAGCTTATAGCATATGTTTTTATGAGTTGGATTTTTAGCTTATATATTGGTTAATAAGTTTTCAAAAGCTCAGGGTTTAGTATAGCTTATTATACATTTTAGCTTATAGAGTTTTTGAGCTTTTTGAGTTATTTACTGAGTTTGCTAAATTGATTAGTAGATTTAGCTAGCTTCTAGTGTTTTTATTCCTTTTAGCTTTTCATTTCTAGCTTGTAGACATCCTAAGCTTTCAGTAGTAGCTTTTACTTTTGATTTTGAGCTTAATTTGAGCTTTGTGCAAGTGATTTAGTCAAAACAAGCAATTTTGAGCTTAAAAGCTCACTTTCTGTATTCAGTAGTTTCATAAGCTCTTAGAGAGCTTATTTCTCACTTTCAGCTTATGTTGTTTTTATAAAAAGTGCTTAAAAATGTGTGTTCTATAATTTCCAACTTTTGGTTTTGAAAAATAAAAAAATTACAAAAAAGGGGTGTTGCCAGCCTAGAACCCGTGACCTCTCCCTCACAAACCATGCATGTTAACCATTGTGCTACAATAGCTCATCCGTGAGCTATTGTACACATTTTAGTTTTAACCTTTCTTTGGGTTTAAGCCCATATTATAAGCCGTAGCACATAAGCTCAATTACCCAGCTTATTAGATAAGCTGGGTAAGTTTTCTTATTTTTCCCTTAAACTTTGCTGCATTTTAGATTTTTCCTAAATTTTTCATATTTTTCCATTTAGTAGATTATTTTTAATCATTTTTCTTAGGTTTTAATTTTCGAAAATACATTAAAAATAGAAATAATTTTCAGAAAAATACAAAAAAATAGTTTTTAGCATTAGATTAAATACTTTTAGGTTTACATTCAGAAAAATCATTTTCAACACTTTTAGATTTTAATTTTCATTTTTAAGCTTTTATTTTTAATTTTAAAAATAGGATTTTAATTTTAAAAATAGTTAAAAATAGTTTTCTGAGTTTTTATGTTATTTTAGACTTTTCTAAGTTTAAAAATCATTTTTCTTAATTTTTAGGACTTTATTTGCTATTTTCTAGGATTTAATTAGATTAAATTCATTTTTAATTCATAATAAATTCAAAAATAATCAAAAAAAATATTTTTCTTTTTCTTAAAATTTTATTTAGTCTTATTTTAGGTTTAGAAATTTTGTTTGCATTTTTAGGAGTTAATTTTAATATACTTGCTTATTTGTCGCGTTTTATTTGTTCCCGTTAACTGTTTTAAGTGTTTAATTGCTTTTGTGTGCTTATTCTATTTGTTGCTTTTAATTAGTAGTCATAGATAATCAAAAATATCTTTTCTCCCATTCAAATCATAATCCAAACTAAGGCGTGGTTTCAATTTCACAAGTCGTTGGGGAAACGACCCGGGAAAGCATACTTCCCGGTTTAATACGTATTATATTATATTATATATATATCTTTTAGAGTGGATTTTCCTTAGGGAAATTTTGGGAAAGTTCTTAATTGCTCTTTTGGAATATTTTATATTTTATATTATTTTATTGTATAGAATTACTATATCAATTTTTGGCGCCGTTGCCGATGACTTGTGTTAAAGATTCCTTCGTTTACGTTTGTTGAATTTGATTTGAAGATCCTTTCGTTTACGAAAGTTATATTTTTGTTATAAAAATCAAAACAACAAACTTATCTTCAAAGTTTGTAAAACATTCTCTGCTCCTTACCCAATCAAAAGTCTTACATCTTTGTTGTCAAGATAGTAAGAGACTTAGCTATCTTAAAAAGTTCTCAATGAACCTACGGTAATATCCAGCCAATCCTAAGAACGAATGAACCTCAGATGGTGTTCTAGGGGCTTTCCAATTCTTAACAGCTTCGATCTTACTAGGGTCGACTTGAATCCCATTACCATTTATCACATGCCCAGGAAACTGTACTTCTCTTTAGCCAGAATTAACTCTTAGAAAACTTAGCATTATACGTAGTTGTCCTCTTGAGCAGTTTAAGACTATACCTAAGTGTTCTACCCCACGCTCTCCTGAGTCTTTGATGTAGAGTTAGTTTTAAGATACGTCTTTAAAACACTATCACTTAATTTATCAAGATAATGGACCTACTAAACTTTATTCGTCAAATCCATGAATACCGCTGGTGCGTTAGTCAGACCAAAGGGCATTACTGTAAACTCGAAATGTCCATAACGAGTTCAAAACCCGGTCTTTGGAATGTCATCTTCATGCACTCTCAGCTGATGGTATCAGTCCTAAGATCTATCTCTTTGATGAAACTATCTGACACTTGAAGTTGGTCAAATAGGTTCATTCAATCCTATGAAGCGGATAAAAAATTACTTAACAGGTTAGTTGTTGTCAATCCTTATAGTCAAAGCACGTCTAAAAAGAAACCATCCTTCTTTTTCACAAACAACACCGGTGCTCCGCAAGGCAATGAGCTTGGTCGAATAAAACCTTTTTCTTGGAGTTCCTTGAGTTGTCCCGACAACTCCTCTAATTCATAAGGCGCCAAACGATAGGGGAGGCTTTGCAATCGGTATTGGATCCAGGGATTAAAAATACCCCCCTCATAACCCTACAATCTCTACTTGTTTTTATCGCTAGCCTTCGCACTCATCAAAAGTCTTGCAGTTCTCTTTCCAGTCTTTCTCTAAGACTCTAAGCAACCTTTTCCATCTAGATAGTGGTATCCTCACTACTTTTATGATAAATTATTCTGCCTTATGAGTTTGACAACCAATCCATACCTATAATCACATCAACTCCCATGCCCGAATGGTATCAAATCGATTTCAAAGACATGACCCTCGATTTCTAGTTTGCAACCCTTAATAACCTTATCAATCTCTACTAGCTGCCCGCTAGCTATCTCAATTTCATATCTGAAACCTAAATCACTAGGCTCTATGCCTAACAGAGGTATAAAGGTAGTGGAAACAAAACTATAGTCGGCACCAGAGTCAAATAAGGTAGTGGCAAAATGATTGTTCAAAGTAAACGTACCCGTCACAATGTTCGGATCCTGGCGAGCTTCCTCTGCTCCTAACATGAATGCCCTTACCCTAGTTGGTTCCCCCCCCCATTGGTTTTCTCGACTTGTACCCCCGTTATTAGCAACAACTTGGTTTGGATGGTTTCCTCCCGATCCTTATGCTCTATTCAATATAGGACATGCTGGCCAGAAATGGTTAGTATTACCACATTCGTGGCATGCTCCACGAGCAGGTGTTGGGTTCCTTACATTTACTGGGTTCACATTCCTAGGCACAACTCTACATCCCTACTAAGATTGATCTGGGCTGGTTATTGTTGTAAACGTGTGAACGGCCCTGGGGTGCATGGTAGGGGGGAGTTATAGGTGGTACACTTAGGCCCATGAGTACCCTTTTCTATCTCCCTACAGGGTTGCGGTTCGTGAGCAAAAACTTTCAGTCCTTAGTCATCTTATTTTCTTTTCCATACCCATTCTTATCCTTGTTAGGCGCCATCATATTCTCTTTTCTCAACCTTCTTAATAGATTATTCTGAAACAGCCCTCATCGGTCAGGACACCTGGGTAATATGCACAACCTTCTGCATAGTCTTTGGCTCCATTGCTGCCACCATCCCACATATCTTGTGGAGCAAGGCCATACATGTACCTCTCAATCTTCCTACTTTCTGGAGTTACTAAGTGAGGAACTAACCTAGCTAACTCATGAAACCTATTAGTATACGCAGCATGGCTAGCCCTGACCATGACGTGATTCCACAATTCAGTTTCCAACTTTTGCATCTCATGACTAGGACAAAACTCTTCTATCATCATAAACTTAAAGTCATTCCATGACATACTAACAACAACTTCCCGGTTTAGCATGTGGATCTGAGAGTTCCACCATGTTAAAGCCTTATCCATAAATAGACCAGCAGTGTATTTCACCTTTTGGTCAATACTAGAGCCACTCATATCCTTCACGGACTCCATTTTCTTAATCCATCAGGTAAGAACTACAACACCTCCTTTACCATCATATTCCTTAGGGTTACAAGCTAAGAACTCCTTATATGAACAACCTACCCGGTTGCCATTTGTATACTAACACTTTCCCTATGTTCTCATGAATCATTTCTCATTAACCACATTACCATTTTGATTTTCAACATTTCCTTAGTTACCAACCTGAGCTAAAATGGCGGGTAAGAGGTTCTGCAATTGTTGGGCAATGATCGTCGAGAAGTCGGGTGCTCCTCCTACACCCCCATTGACTCCCTCTACATTCCCATTTCCAGCCCCTGGTCATTCCCCTGACCATTCAATTCGTCAACACGCTCATCATTACCTCTCCTGGGTCCTCTACCCCTCCCACCTCTACCAACCCGTTCACTCGTTCCTCTTCCTCGTGATTCGGCAATAGGCCGGCTAGCACTTTGGGTCCTCCTCCTTGGCGGTATTATCTACATGAGGGAGAACATGGGCAACGTTAGGTAGGTAGGAAGACAAACACACACACCAACACACTTAACACACACACTGTATAATATATATATGTATATATATATATATATATATACATATATATATTATATATTTTACATTTATATATATATATATATATATATATATATGTTTACATATATTACATATAACGTATACATATTATATTTGTATATATATTATCTTACTATAAATATATTTATACACATATTCCTACTTATTGTGTCAACCATCAATTTTGTTTAGTGATCATTGATTAAAGTACGAGTAAACTTGTGATACTTTTATAACTACGTTGGCCACCGTATTTATATCTACATCCTTTCCCAGTCGTACTCAGTATTAAGCTCACACATCTCAATGACTGACATAACTAAAGCACCAAACCATGAATACGCGAAAGCAAGCAAAAGCAGAACACCGCGCACATAGATCCTATACGCAAACTTAAATGCGGATCATAGGTTAGTACGTCTAAGGCAATCACCAACTTGTTCTTTATAAACCATGGATTGAATTTACCAATTCTGTCACACCCGACAATGGCGACAAACTCAGGAATGCTAAACATATTGATCAATCTCATTAACACAAGATACAATATAAAGGAGGGAAGAAAACTACAATGCATAAACTTCAAGTGTTACGAAGACCATCCACCTCGAACAACCTCGAGTGATGTCCCAAATCATAACTAAAACCAAAATCTCTTACAAATTTCAAATGCTGACAGAGGGGTCCAAATCTAATCTTAAACTAAAACTTCCAAATACAAATAGCCAAACAATTAAACAAGCAAGGCTTCACACGAAAAATCCATACGGGATACTCCTAAGCCTGCTATCATATAACACCAACTATTTATCTTTCACTTCACCTGAAAATGATACTCGAAAACGTCAACAATAATGTTGGTGAGCTCGTAGATTTGACCTTAAACCCAAAAGATGTTCCAATATCACAAAACAGGGGACAAAAGTGCAATATGACAGTGAATATATGAGAAGCACCCATGACTTAGCATCCTCGCTAATCTTGTAAAACTCGACCTAGCTTACCCGCTAGTCGAACCATCCTAGCATCACTGCTAGTCCGATAGCAAATATGTCACTTACGCACCTAAAGGGCCTACCAGCTGGAGCACTAGATTAGGGCAGGACCTCACACATACTAGGGTAGGCGTACCTAGCCGATCTAATAACCACACAAATACTGGGATAGGCGTTTAGCCTCGAATCACAAATATAATATACAACACATAATATTCATATAGGAGTCATAAGCACATATCTTGTCCCAAAAACAAAACCACATTTCAGCGCTATCAAATTTTTCAAAACAGTTCAAAACTCATTTGAGTATCATTTTCCACCCAACGGAAAAAAAAAAAGTAGAAAAATGGGGCTACGATGAACTAACCGCATTGCAAGCTTAAGCAACATAATCTCAATCACACAAGCAAATGCAACGACGTTCGCACACGACCTAGTCCAGTTAATGTCCCATTAATTCATTTATTTCCAAAACAGTCTTCACGTTTGATGCATAGAGGCTAGATGCGTTGTACAATTACCCATAATAATCTAGTAGTGTGATGGTTGACGTCTCATCCCAAAATATCTTATAATCCGAATCTCAACGATATCATTACTAATTCTATTTAAAGAAAATTGATAAGTAATATATGTTCATATTTTAATAAATAATTAAAAAATATATCTCGAATAATCCATCGGTACCTTTAGGTCCTTATTAAAATATTCAGTTAAATGTGTTGAAAATAAAAGTTTATCATTATATTACATTTTAGAGAGTTTTGAGTAAATAAATATATTTTTTGTCTTTTAGTGAATTTATTAAATAATAAAATAATAAAATAATATATTATTGTTTAAATCCAAAAGTCATGTTTTTTAGTAAAACTTTCTAATTATATACTTTTTACAAAATTTTGACATGACCCGTACGTTGATATAACGTTTTCCAAGGTTTCAAACCTTAATTTCAACACTTTTCACCATTTCGACACTTTTTCGACAAAATACCAAAATCTCAATCTTTAACGTTTACTAAATTTTTTTTCCCAAAATAACGTTCAATATCACTTCGTAAATACATTTCACTTTCAAAAGTTCATCAAAAACTCTTAAAACTATTAAATATCGCTTATTGGGCTTAAGGATCAAATAAGTGTCCAAATAAGGTGTTTATAGTCCAAATACGATCCTATATGCCAAAAACTAAGTCATGTTATATATATAAAGCTCATACTAATAAGTTGAAGAATAACTCGGAGCACATTTAATGCCAACTAAAATAAGCCACATACTTATTTGTGCTTTTTAGGCCATGAGCCCCATAAAATGCTCCATAATCAAGTAGTAAGCTTAATAATAAGCTAGTACGCCCGTATTATAGTATTTGGTTACTACCATAAGCTATAAAAATAGTCCACGAACATACGTTTCATAATTACTAAAAAATAAGCATAAATCACTTCCCTTATGATTTTAATATAAGAGTGAGCAGATAAAGTCTCAAAATAACCTTAAAGTGCTTAAAAATAAAGCACTAATAATATATAAAGATAATAGCCAAATTAAGTATATAGCACTATATATATGTTATTCAAACCATTCATGACACTAAATCAAAACTACAAAAACCTCTTTGTTTCCTTTTATGTTCGACGCAACCAAACGCACCCTTTTATCCATTTCGTTTCCAAAAATCAATTTTTACGACGATCAACTTGTACAACTAACATCTTTGCATCAATATAAACCCAAAAGGACAAACGAAATTTAAATTTAGAAACTTACAAGAAAATATTCAAAAATGTAGATATCGACACGAACCGGACAACCCAAACGTTGTTTAAATGAATACCCCAATACTCGTATCAACCCGGAATATCACGTTCTTGATCAAAGTTGGAAAATCTATGGTGGTTTGTGGTGGTTGGTGGCGGACGAACACACACACACACTCACACACATAAGTGTGTGTTTTGTTTTTTTTTTAAATGAAAAATGATTTTGAGAAATAGGGAATGGAAAGCATCTTATGTATAATTTTAGGACAAGATTAGCTAAAATTAAGCCACCATGTCTCCCTCCCCTTATCTATAACCGACCATGGGATCCTATAGGGTCTCGGGTCTTTCTTTTCATGTCGGGATCACTTAAAAGCTCGTAAAACTCAATCGTAAAATACTCCCTAAAGTTACTTAGCATTTTTATTCACTTTAAAAATACTTTTCCATTAACCTATAGTATTTATAATGACTATTTACACTTTAAAATTCATTTAATACTCTTTTGGGACATTAACGAACGTGTTAGGACTCGTTTTTTGGCATTTCTCAAAATTCATGGTCAAAACACCAGAATGCTAATAACACAATTCTAACCTCTAATAAGGATTATTATTTCACAATAAAAGTAGATAAAATTACCACAATTCTTAACAAAATCACACAGTCATCATGGTATAAAATCTGGATAAACTAATAAACTCAAATAGTCAAAGACTCAAAAATGAAATATTCAGAACACAAAAGGGGCAAAGGTTATAGCACGATATACACGAGTGACGTCAAACGAGTGAGTCGAGGTGGTGTTGATATACATGAGATGTTAAACGGGTTAGTAGAGGTGGTGTTGATATACATGAGATGTTAAACGGAGTCGGTCTTTTAACGGGTGAGTTGATGAGAATTTTCTTAACAAGAGATGTTAAACGGGTTAGTCAAGGCGGTATTTATATACAAGACACGTTAAACGAATTAGTCGATTTGATATAGATATACATAGATGTTAAAGCGGAGAGTCGATGTGATATCGATGCACATGAAAGACGTTTAAAGGGTGAGTCGATGTGCTATTCATATACACGTGACGCTTAACAGGTGAGTCGATGTTATATACATAAGATACTAAACGGGCGAGTCGAATTGATAGATATGACCTTCTCTGTACATTTGCGATGTTTTACATTAATTTATGTTAAACGGAGTTGTTCTTTATAGGGGCGAGTCGGTGAGATTTTGCTTAACAAGACACGTTAAACGTGTGAGTCAAGGTGGTATTAATGTACATGAGACGTTAAACGTGTTAGTCAATGTGATATACATGAGAGGTTAAGCGGATGAGTCGATGTGATATACATGATAAACGTTTAAAGGGTGAGTCGAGACGGTATTTATGTACATGAGATATTAAAATGGTTAGACGATGTGATATTGATATACACGAGACGTTAAACAAGTGAGTCGATGCGATATACACGAGTGACGTATAATGGGTGAGTCGAAGTGGTGTTGATATACATGTGATGTTAAAGTGGTTAGTCGATGTGATATTGATTGATATATACACGTGAGTTAACCGAATGTGTACTGCTGCGATATACAGCATGAGTCTAGGAGGTGAGTTCGAGGTGGTGTTGATGTCCAGTGAGACGGTTTTTTTAAACAAAAAAACAGGGTTAGTATAGTGATATATGACTTGCTTTGTACATTTTTGAGTTGTACGTTATCTAGTTGGTTAAACGGAAGTTCGGTCGGTTTTTTTAAACGGGTGAGTCGATGAGAATTTGCTTAACAAGAGACGTCAAACGGGTTTGTCGAGGCTTGTGGTGGGGTATTGATATACATGAGACGTTAAACGGATGAGTCGATATGATATTGATATACATAGATGTTAAAGTTGAAAGTCGATGTGATATCGAAGCACATGAGAGACGTTTAAAGGGTGAGTCAATGTGTTATTCATATACACGTGATGCTTAATGGGTGAGTCGATATTATATACATGAGACGTGTAAACAGGCTAGTCTAAGTGGAATATATGACTTTTCTTGTACATTTGCGATGTTTTATGTTTAAATTTTATGTTTTAACGTAGTTGTTCGTTATAGGGGCGAGTCGGTGAGATTTTGCTTAACAAGACACGTTAAACGGGTAAGTCGAGGTGGTATTGATGTACATGAGACGCTAAACGTGTTAGTCGACGTGATATACATGGGCGAAAATGTCGATCACCGGTGTGCTGGGCCGAGGTTGGGGAAGCCCAACTGACTGGTCTGGAATTGATCCAAGAAACAACGGAAAAGATCGTCCTGATCAAGCAAAGGATGCAAGCTGCTCAGGATCGACAAAAGAGCTACGCCGATCGGAAGCGAAAGCCGATGGAGTTCGAGGTTGGGGACAGAGTTATGCTCAAGGTCTCACCTTGGAAAGGGGTCGTACGATTCGGTAAGCGGGGCAAGCTGAACCCGAGATATGTCGGACCTTTCAAGGTGTTAGCAAAAGTGGGGAAAGTTGCCTACAGGCTGGAACTTCCTCAAGAGTTGAGCAGAGTTCACCATACTTTCCATGTGTCTAATCTGAAGAAATGTTACGCTGACGAACCTTTAGTCATGCCGTTAGAAGGAATTCATGTTGACGATAAGCTCCAGTTTGTGGAAGAGCCCGTTGAAATCATGGAACGGGAGATCAAACGATTGAAGCGAAGCCGGATACCATTGGTCAAGGTTCGCTGGAACTCTAGGCGGGGCCCTGAGTTCACCTGGGAACGTGAAGATTCGTTTAAACAAAAATACCCACAGCTTTTCACAAACCGGGCTTCGTCATCTGCTACAAGGTCTTAAGCTTTGAGGACAAAGCTCTTTTAACGGGTGGAGACTGTAACATTTCTCAATTTCAGGTCATTTTACGACTCCTATTATTAGTCACTGTTCATTTTAGTCCGATACGCGTTTACTTTTAATTTTGCTTTTGAGCTAAATCGCGTAGACTAGAAATAATCTTTTAATGTAAACGGTCATCAAATAAATTAAGGTTTACATCCACCAAGTAAGAAATAATTATCAAGAGGATGATTATGTACTTTGCGTATTTTATTTTTATTGGTCATGCAAAAGGGTTACGTATCGCAATAAAATACGTTTGAACACACCCCAGAAATACCTAAACTTATCTAGACTCAAACCAATACCCGCTTTTAAAAACCTTAACACAAAAATTTAATCAATTTTGTGCATATAACCCACTAGGGGCCGGTTAGGGGTCCAAAACAAGTAGGAAATCTTTCTAATGATCCTTACAAGTACTAGTACTTCCTCTAACTCATTAATACTTGTCCTAATGGTCTCCTATTAGTCATTTACACATTGGTTAAGAACCATTGTGCCTCTTGATTTCCTTTGTGCCGCGGATGACTAGGAACCAACACACAAATCCATAAGATTTGCTAGCTAAGCCAAATCTTGTACATCTTGAGAGTAATTAAGAATGGTACTAAGATGGTTTAGTAAAACCATGTGTTAGCAACTAGGAAACTCAAAAACCACCTCCTAAGGCACAAATTTGGTTCGGTGTGGGTGGTTTGTGAAACCAAGAGAGCTAACTAGCTTCTCATCCTATAAATAATATTCACTAGCTCACTTAACACATTTCCAAACTCTTATATACTTTCTTCTCTCATTCGGATCACAAAACGCAACCATACACTCCTATTTGTCACATTTGAGAACACGACACAAGCTAAGGGATAATACAACGAGTGCACAAGGGGTCTACGAGCTAAGGGCTAGCACACATCACGTCCACTTCTCAATCTAAGAGCTATAGGACCCTTGTAAGTCCCTCACGACACTTTGCAATTCATAGTTTAATTGTCGCTTGATTTCTAGACTTGTGTCGCGACCCATATAGGGTTCACGCACCTATATATGTACATGTTATACTTGTGTGGTGCAAAGACCTAATTAAAACGCATGTACAAAGATGGATTATGTCAATCTAGGGGCTTAAGTGCCCTATTTATATGAAAAACTTGGACCTAGACGTAAACAATATACATTATACACAAAATGGTAAGAAAACTATACGTGAACTTTCTTGTAAACACGACATGAAGACTAAGGAATGTGTAGGCAACCTTATCTAGCATGTGCATGTAGCGAACACGACCCTATGCATGCAAAATAAGCTCACATTTGGTATACTAGCTCGTTAACGGTGTCTTAAGAGGTACTAGAACACCTAACGGGCCACTAATGGCTTCGTTTAACCCACGCAGCCCACACTCGGGCCCAACAGGCCCAACAGTGGAGACCCTAGCTTATTAATAAGCTCTACGAGCTTATTAAGGTGACCTACGAGCTTATTGAAACTTATATAGGCCCTTATACCCTTTAAAAACCGAACGAACCTTAATGGACCTTGGTACTAATTTTCAGTAAATGGTTGTTGGGCCAACGAGCCCAATAAGCTCAAAATAAGCTCATCCGAGCTTATCAATAAGCCAAACAGCTTAAGCAAACTTAAATAAGCTTAACGAATGCATTTGTACTACCCGGACTAACTATAACATTACCAGTAGTAACCATTATGGTACTACCAGTACTAATGACAATATTATTCTACCAGGAGTAACTAATATGCTACCAGTAGTAATGACTATATCTACCAGTAGTAACTATAAAGACCTAAATTTCATTTTTGTAAACTTAAAGGACTAATTATGTAATTATCAAAACTAAAGGGTTTACAGTGTAAATGTTTATATTTTATAAACCTAGGGACTAAAGTGTAATATCTAGAAGCTTAAGGGTATATTTGTGATCAAAAGTGAAATAATAAAACGCTTAAAGAATCGGTCGAATATTAATATATTCGGACATTAAACGGGTTTAATTTACGACTTAATAAATAAGTATATTTATTAAGAAAGTATATCCGTTTTCCCAAGAGCCATCAAACAATTTCAAATACATTAAACACGTACACCACCACACAAGTGATAACAGTATATATAAACTAGCAAATTTATTGTAGTTTATACATTGAGTCTTTAGCCTAAACTTGTAGACTAAGACTGGCCGTATTTACTTAGGTATTTGACGGTGTGATTCATACTTGGATATCTATTATCAATTTCCAGAGGACTATTCACTCAGGTGAGTTCATAGCCCCATGTTTTATAATTATTTAAATGATTTACATCCTTGGGGTGAGAACATGCTTTGTTTTACAAATTAGACGCAAGTGTACATTTTATACCATGATTACGTGTTTGCCTGAGTTACCATAACCCATTATGTCCATGATCATGAACTGTTAATTGCATAGATGTGATTGGGAATTACATTGTGTGGGCGCGAATGTTATGGATAGATCTATTAGGGATTGACAATCCCCGTTCGGGTGACTAGCTATCATCGGGAACGAACGCATACCATGTCGAATTTGGGATGTTGCAGGGTTAGCACATCATTCACGGACACTCGTTGGCAAATATATTTGCATTCACATATGTCGAGCTTCAGTGTCATGAGCTTAGGAAAACGTAATTACCCTTTTATGATGTTTGCATTTGTTGCTTAATCATACACTTGGAAATCTTGCGGTCCTACTATTGATTTACATAAACCTATGAATTCACCAACTTTATGTTGACGTTTTAAGCATGTTTTTCAGGTCAATAAGGCACGAGGTGCGATGATACATTGGAAGTCAATAATTGAAGAGTCAACACTTAAGATTTGGGGTCTTATTACATTTTGGGGAAAATTGTTATAAACCGGAATCTTTATTTATATTGTTGAACAATTTGAAGCCATGGGCTTATGTAACAAACAAGTATTTTGTTAATCCAATGTATCTTTTTCAAATGACACATTTAGTAGTCGTTCTCAGATCTTGTGCTATTGATCCATAAATGTAACGCCCTCGGATATTCAAACATTCCGTTGCGTGCTCAGATTTGAGGGTATTACACCATTTGTGTAGTAACAGGTCAAAGTGACAAGGTTTGAATGGCGAAGAAGTCTCAACATAAGAACATCGACTATGAATTCTTGGTATCCATGTGCGTGCCATTATCACTCTTCTTCTGGAATTCCTATGTCTAGCCCAGAATCCAAGCGTCATCCTACATTGCAATTATAAGTTAGTTATAAACTATGCACCTAAAGACATGAGATTATATAGAACCAAATAGAATTTTTCATACGAAAAACATTTTGGAAAACAAACTAACAAGCGATGAGAATACACAAGTTAATATCAGGATAAGAACCTGTTTTAAATACATACAGATGCCTTAATATGATTAACGATTCACTAATTATACGCTAAACATACATACAAAAACATAATATGTTTGACTATGATTTGCAAAAGTTACATTTTTAACAACAATGTAAGAGGACGGATGTAATAAAATACCCTTTGGATTGCTTCAGCATAATTTAATGTTGAGATTTGAATTTATACCTGAATGGCTAGTGAGTGTTGAGATTCACAGCTTTGAGCCGAACAATTTACGCCCATATAACCATTCAGCTCTTTCTGCAATTCATATGCTTTCTGCATATCAGACTCTGTATGAGTAGCTGATACAAACAATCTGATCCCGACAGGTTGTTTGCATTTGTCAAGCGCCAATCTTTTGGAAGTAACCACGAAAACTGAGTCTTCCTTCCTGCAATTCCATCAACTTTTAAGTCACAAGCCAAACCATCGTTGTTTGCGTATCCTGAGCCCACACCTCTAGTATCAGCTCCCAAATCAGCTGTTAGACTTCCTATTGTTGTCTTATCTACTTCAGCAAGAGCAAAAGCTAGGGAGATTGAAAAAGCAAAGTTTAAAAAGTTATATGTCAAGCAGTTCAAAACCTCCTGAAGTAGGGAACAAACGAAGTGCAATTTGGTAAATAAACCTGTAAGATAAAGAAACAAAATTATTTGGAAATGGATCGATTTGGGTGTATACTGAATCATTACATAAAAAGTTTACAAATCAAATATAGCATAGCCAAGCGCTTTAAAACCTCCTAAATTGCTTTATTTAAAAAATTCAAATCATTATATTAGATTTTTGTGATCACATTTTACTTATATATCACCATTTTCATGGCAGAACAAGAAAGGAAAAAGGAAATTTAGGCCAATAAACCATCCATGTCTGATGTTGCTGAAGTTGAGAAACTAGTGGATTTAATGAGCCCAGATCGTGTACCCATCGCTCTACACATTTACAATGAATTTGGTAGTCCTTTGTCCATTTCTTCAGTTCCAGCGGCTGACAGACCGCCAACAATCCTCACATCTGTCAGATCGACCTTCTTTATATACCAACAAGGTGACGACTTCTGTAATACCATACATATGATAGTCACAGAAATGTATTATATCGACTCACAGAAATTTATATACCAGCGAGGTGACGACTTCAGTACCCAAACGCCCCTGTGCTGCACCATCAAAAGAAACCATACATAAAATTGTTCTTACTAAAGGATTATTTTTCTGCCCCGGTTCCAGAATCAATGCAATGTATTAAAATAAAAATATCATATGTTACAAGCCTCACTTCCTTCTCCTTATGCCACTCTCCACAAAAGTTTCAGAAATAATTTTTATGTTGTTTTGGATCTCGAAATACACATTTGCAAGAGAAAAAAGTTTTAAGTTCAACAAATAAATATGGGTTCATTTTATGTGTACTCGATCATAATAGTTATTGTAACACCCTCAAAAATCACAACGCAGCGGAATACCACTTGGGGTGCTACTTCATAATACACAGCGCTAGATACAAGAGAACGACCTCTAAATGTGTCGTTTGAAAAATAATCTCGTTGATTTCCTTGAAATTAATATAACATTTGTCCCATAATTGCATCACCATGAAAAACTTGAATGTATAGACTCCAATGCACTTCAAGTAAGCCAAGTATCTATATCACCTGAGAAAAACATGCTTAAAACGGTCAACATAAAGTTGGTGAGTTCATAGGTTAGTTTAAATATGAATGTAAGTTTCAAATGAATGTATTTGTCCACTGTGTCATCACAGTACCATGTAAAAATCCCAAAGATTTATAAAGAATGCACGACACATTTTATGTCACCAAAAGTACCAATCTTATCCCAAAGATTTATAAAGAATGCATGACCAATTTAATGTCACCAAAATGTTTCAAGTATGTATTGCCACTTTATTCAAGGCACAGTAAATATCCATGTGAGTATAAAACAATGATTACAATTACTCTAAGTTCATGAAACCAAGGACACAGTAAATATCTATCGTGAGATAAAAACAATGGATTACAATTACTCTATAGTTCTGGAAACCGATGCACTAATATAACAGTAAAATTCATCGTGTATTTGTTGGGGCCCTTGTAGTCCCAACCAATCGTAACGACGGAACGGGGATTTTCAATCCGGGAATAGATCTATTTTATATCATTCGCTTTAGTGGACATCCGCTTATAACGTTGTTACCGGCGATAGACTAATCACCCGGAAAACATTTGGTATCACACCCGAATAGATCTATTTCATAACATTCGCGCTCACCCTCCAAGTGATTTACAGTTCATGACGCTGTGACGTAGACTTAAATATATACCCATCACAGGTGTACCCTCAAGAACTCACCGGCGGCAAGTAGTGATTAAAGAATATATACTCCCGTTTACCGGTTGTCCCCTCCAAGAACACCCGGGCATATGAGATGTAAGTAAAGTAAAAATATGTACTCCCTGTTACCGGTGTCCCCTCAGATGTACTCCCGTTACCGGTGTCCCCTCCAAGAACACCCAGGCAGTACCGTTAAGCTAATCCGTAATCCTTTTTCAAAAGTAAAATATGCATTCGTGACCAAAATTGAAATCAAGTAATGTATCCCATAGCGAGCTATGTAAATGAGTATGTAAACCAATTTGTAAACAATCATGTAAATGCATTTCTAAACAAACATGTTCTCACCTCAAAAATATATATAAAACATGTAAAACGTGGGGTTATAAACTCACAATATCCTTTAAAAACAATCACGTTGTTATAAGATAACCGAGTAAGTAAAAGAGTTTGTAGACAAGCATGTATCCCCCTCGCGGGTTTATAGAACATTCAAAATATTGAAAAGCGAGGTTATGAAACTCACCTCGGTGATGAAGAACGATTGACAGATAGGCATCTAATATGCACACCACCAACGGAAGACGAAGCGGCTCGATCAAGGTTTTGCAATGAATGGTCACATACGTCAACGCGACACGTTGATAAAAGATTTAGATTTAAAGTGTAACGGTTTGGTGGTTGGTCAAATAGAATAAGTCGAAAGCTGAACGCAAAACATGTAATATATTCCCTATATATTACATAATAAAACGAACAAGTGTATAATTCAAATCGTGAATTATATGACAAAGACAAACACCCAAAAAAATAATCGAGGTATATAATACTTTACAAGTATTATATAAGAAACGCGAGTAAATAATTGAAATAAAATATTTTGACACGTTTTCGGAAATCACCAATTTAGTTAATATAACGTTCTTGGATAAAGATAAACACACGTTGTAAAGTTACAAATTATATAACGATATTTATAAATTAGTATTTCGTCTCCTTTTTAGCTAAAATGATTGCCTCGTTTGTAAAATTATATTTTCCGTTTGTTTATCGGGTTATT
>BQNB010127923.1:0-16043 GCA_026074375.1 Tanacetum coccineum | reverse complement strand
TCTTGAGGTCCAAAGATGAAACACCTACAGTTCTCATTGATTTCCTCACACTTGTCCAAAGAGGACTTCATGCTCAAGTAAGAACAGTTCGAACTGATAAAGGCATGGAATTTCTGAATAAATCTCTTCATGCATACTTTGCAACAGAAGGTATAAGACACGAAACGTCAACTGCTCGAACACCTGAATAAAACGGCGTTGTCGAAAGACAGAGCCGTACTCTTGTTGAGGCTGCTCGAACAATGCTAAGCGCCGCTAAAGTTCCTCTGTACTTCTGGCCTGAAGCAATTGCAACAACATGTTTTACTCAGAACCGTTCACTTGTAATTCCTCGACATGAGAAAACACCTTACCATATCATCAATGGCCGGAAACCATCTATTAAGTTCTTTCACATTTTTGGCTCTCTTTGCTACATCGTCAGAGATGGGTGATAAAATGAAGAAAAAAGGTGATGCATGTATTTTTGTAGGGTATTCTACTCAGTCAAGAGCTTACAGGGTATTTAACAAGAGTACAAGAATAATAGTTGAAACCATCTATGTTAACTTTGACGAATTGCCTCAGATGGCGTTAGATCATGTCAGTTCTAACCCCGTTCCACAATGTACGACAACGGAACTTGAACATGACAGTTTAAGTCCCGGTCCCCAAAGTCAAGAAAATGTTCCTCAAGCAGCTGAGATAGTAACAACGTCAAATGAGCTGGATTTTCTATTTAGTTCGATGTTCGATGAATTACTCAATGGAACTACTCCAGTTATGTCAAAGTCTTCTGCTGTAACTACTGTTGATGCTCCTGATAAATGTCAACAACAACACACAACTTCATCTTCTACAACAACCGTTGATGCAGACGCACCTCTATTGAACATTCAAACAACACCTCAAACTATAAATCAAGCACCAACTCATGTACCAACTGTCAATGCAACTGAGAACATTATTCAAGCAGAAACCAATAACGGATATGCATAAGTTAACGATGATGAATTTGTAAACGTCTTTAGTACACTAGTATAAGAACGAGGGGAGACATTGTCTCATCATGTTGATTCGTCAAACATGCATACATTTTATCAACACCATCCCTCTGCAAGTCGTTGGACAAAAGATCATCCATTAGAACAAGTCATTGGAAATCCTTCTCAATCAATTAGAACAAGACACCAGCTAGAAACAGATGGCGAGTTTTGTATGTTTGCACTTACCGTGATTCAAACTAAACCAAAGAACATCAAAGAAGCCATGGCTGATTCTGCATGGATTGAAGCGATATAGGAAGAACTTTACCAGTTTGATCGATTAGATGTTTGGGAATTAGTCAACAGACCACTCTGCAAAAACGTCATTAACCTGAAGTGGCTCTGGAAAAACAAACGTGATGAGGAAAATACTGTAATTCGCAATAAATATCGTCTTGTAGCTAAGGGATACGCACAAAAGGAAGGAATTGATTTCGAAGAGTCATTTGCACCAGTTGCTCAGTTGGAAGTTGTCCGGTTATTCATTGCGCATGCTACACACAAATCATTTATAGTATACCAAATGGACGTTAAAACAACGTTTCTATATGGACCTCTGAAGGAAGAAGTGTATGTACACCAGCCAGATAGATTCGTAGACCCATATCACCCTGACAAAGTCTACCGTCTTAAGAAGGCATTATATGGACTTAAACAAGCACCAAAAGCGTGGTATGATGAACTCTCTAAATTCTTGATATCAAAAGGATTCTCAAAAGGTTCTATTGATCCAACTTTGTTTATAACTAAATATAGGGATGACATATTGCTTGTGCAAATTTATGTTGATGACATTACTTTGGTTCGACAAACCCAAAACTTTCAAAAAGGTTTGAAAAACTAATGCATAACAAGTTTGAATTGTTTATGATGGGGGAGCTGAAATTCTTTTTAGGAATACAGATCCACCAATCCCCTCGTGGTATCTTTATAAACCAAGCTAAGTATGTTCAAGAGATACTTAAAAAGCATGGTATGACCTCATGTGATAGTATTGGTACTCCAATGGCTACAAAACACCTAGATGCTGACTTGAGTGGTACTCTAGTCGACCAATCGAAATATCATTCTTTGGTCGGAGCACTCATGTACCTAATAGCAAGTAGACCAGATATTGTACATGCAACATGTTATTGTGCTCGCTATCAAGCGAAACCAACTGAGAAACATCTCACTGCGGTTAAGCGGATCTTTCGATACCTCAAAGATACCATTAACATGGGACTTTGGTATCCGAAGGACACCGGTTTCGAACTAACTGCTTTTTAAAATTTAAATCACGTGGGTTGTCTCGATTCACGAAAGAGTGCATCTGGTGGCTTACAATTTCTAGGTGGTGACAAGTTAGTCAGTTGGTCATCCAAAAAGCAGGACTGCACTTCAATGTCTTTAGCAAAAGCTGAGTATGTGTCTTTATCTATGTGTTGCGCTCAAGTTCTATGGTTGAGAACTCAGCTCACAGATTATGGCTTCTACTTTGATAAAATACCTATGTATTATGACTCAAAGGCAGCCATAGCCATCTCGTGCAATCCAGTCCAGCATTCCTGTACCAAGCACATCGATGTTAGATATCACTTCATAAAGGAATAGGTTGAAAAGGGTATTGTTGAATTATTCTTTGTCAGAACTGAATACGAGTTAGCTGACCTGTTTACTAAAGCTCTGTCGGAAGATAGGTTTAAGTACCTCATCAGACGACTCGGTATGAAATGTTTGACTCTAGAAGAACTGGAGGTTCTGGCAAACGAATCTGTTTGATCTATCAAACATTAATTTGTAAATATTTTTATTCTCTCTTTATTTTGATTTATAAATATTTTTGAAAAACAAAATACAAAAATATAAAACTAACAAAAAGAAACACAAGAATATAAAATCTAGAAAAACAAAATATAAAATCAGAAAATTTCAAAAATACCAAAAAGAATCTTCTCGACATGTCTCTTGGAATCGATAACATTTACGTACCTAGAAATGTTGATTAACATCGACACGGGCGTGTAAATGAAGTTCGAGCAAGAGTTTCAAATGCTTTCAAAACATGTCATTTCTAAATTTTTCTTGATGACTTATGTACACATCAGTGCATAACTCGGACCCGAATGTAATAGGGAATTGTATGCTTCAGTGCACTTACTCTAAAAATAGAAGAGAAGTCTTCTATCATGTGTTTTTAAAATCGTTGAACACAATTTTTCAAAAAGAACTTTTAATGTCAAATTGTCTACGAGATAATTTGTGGTATTTTTCTATAAAAAATGGTATTTGTTAAAATTGTGTGGTCAACACTCCCTTCCTCGAATAAGTTTTAAAGAATTGTTGTACGTAGAATGTTATTTTATGTGAATCAATTTCTGAGGGGAGCTTTTAAAACAAAGCCTTTTAATGTGTTGGGTACATCTCATAAATGTCAATTTTATGTATCTAAACACATTTTGTGAAATTAAAATGTGGAAACTTATAATGTCAATTAATAATATACATTGTTCACTAAGGCATCTTACTCCGTCTTTAACATTTTGTGGTGTCATATCAATTTTTCATTCCAATGTCAAGTTTTAATAAATATTGGTATCCCACATATACTGTTGAAAGGGAGCTATCAGGAAAATGAATTCATGCAATATTGTGGTATAATTTTTCTCCCCATGGAATTTTTCATGTCATAAATTTTAATCAATTGGTATTTCAAATACTAAATATTTTATTATTTAAAATAAGGGGAGAAAATGTGATTAAAATATGATATAGAAGAATGTGATCTTTAAGACTCTAAGTGCAACTCTTTCCTTCATGTGCTAAACAATTTTGAATCTCGGTGCACATGTGTAGGGGGAGTATTTCAAAATGTCAGAAAAAGGTTTTTATGGTTCGATCTCATACCCAACAACCTATTAATTTCACGACGATTCTAAAGTCATAAGGTGGATAGGTTAGGAATAAGTTCTTCGATCCAACAAGAACCGGAGGGATCTACCCAAGGACAATCCATAGTTAGAAATAGCAGTCCTTAAGTATGATTGGAGAAGAATGAGTATAAGGGAAAAATGCCGACTAAGATTGAGCTAACACTGGAACAATCACAACAAGGTGTTAGTAATGACGTCTCGGTAAGCATTGAAGGGGTTGAAGAATTAAAAAGAAATGTATGGATAAAGGGTGAAAACAAAGCAGCCCCCCACACAACTTAGGCAGAAACCGGGTCAATACATAATCTATCAAAATCACAAAGATGATTGTTGATATTGAATAGGTGGCAGTCTGCTCCAGCCTCCGATTACTAAAACCAAAGTGCACAAATCGAGTCTAGAGCCAGAAGAGATCAAATTATAAATCTCATTAGGACACAATGTCAAAATACACTTGTTGAACACCATAAAGTTCACAAGCTGTAACAAAGAGTCCTACAATCGAGTCTATAGCTAGAAGAGAATCAAATTATAAAATCGTCATTAGGACACAATGTCAAAATAAACACTTGTTGAACTCCATAAAGTTCACAGCTATAACAAAGAGTCCTACGCATTATCCTTGAGATCTTGCCAGAACATCCGAGTGATACTTAAGTATTCACAGTGAAGATGGAAATCCTGCTTGAGCCAACATCAAACAAGCTCTTAGTAGGTGACTTGCGCGATTTTATATGAATCAAACTTGTGTCAACTGGAAAAAAACGATGGTGCGATTATATGTGAATCAAACTTGTTCCAGTAAATGAATTGACGACTTAATCAGAAAGATAGTAACTATCTGATTCACTCTTACCGTGTTGTCTGCTTTGAGATGCTCTAGTAACGAGAACGGCTAGTACAGCTGCGAAACCCTGTCAAGAAGATTCATATGAATTCTATCTGATCACAGGCAGTATTTATACTGATTAATAGGGAACCGTGGTTATTGCAACCGTATTCGACGAAGTGACAAAGACACTTTAGTCCATATCTGTTGTTTATTACTAACGTTTTAAATGCAGATTCAAACGTCGGTGTTGCTATCATGTACCAGCGAAGTCGGATTCATTACCACATATTCATACTCAAGCTTTCAAAGTCAATCATTCAGCATCAAGATTATTGATACTAAACTTCCCCAAAGATCTTCAAAGTCAAATCAAGAACCGTATTTTGGGGAGACTGTTAGCCTTATGATAATATAAGTCAAACAAGAATGCAACAAGTATGAGTATGTCGGTCAAGATCACAAGATGATCGAGAACGTCAAATCAAGATGATTCAAGACAAGGAAATGATGCAAGATTAAGATCTTAGGAACTTAGAGTCAAAAGACGAAGGCTCAAGAACAAGATCACATAGCATGAATGAACAAAGTCATTACAAACAAGAAAAGACAAAGACAAGACCAAAGAAGGCAAAGCTAAAAACGTCATATCTTTAACATTGGGGAAGAAAAAGTCAAATCAAGATTACCTTCATCAAGAACGTCAACGTTAGAGAGATCAAAAAAGACCTCAACATTGGGGGAGATTGTTAGCCTTAATTTTATATAAGTCGAGCAAGAATGTTATCGGTCTTATTAGTTGTAATTACTCTTGTTAAGTAATAGGCTAGTCGGGTTCAATAGGCTTGGATTGTAATCTAATATTGTCCATGTTTCGGGCTCAAAGCCCAAGATAAACCAAGCCCGACCCAAGAAGAAAGTCCATACACTTCATATGGGTATGAGACAATAAATAGGACCCTCTCCACACATGGAGAGGGTGTTGGTTACATTTGCTTCATTTGTTGTATGTGTAACTCACCAAACTCTCTCTTCTAATCTAATATTCTACCATTCCATTTCCTTTCTTTTTTTTCTTATTAAATTTGGCTTATTAGAGCTTATTTGGGTTGCTTATTAGTTGTGTATGGATTAAACTCGTGGGATAACACAAGATCATAAGATGGAAATATTACAAGATGGTGTAAAGAGATTATGCTTGGTTGATGATCTCAAGAAGTTCAAGATCACATTCATGTCAAGTCAAAGATACAAGTCAAGGCCTAAAAGTCTAAAGATTACTACATCAAGATTCACAAGATAAAGATAAAGAAATCAAGACTACGAGCTAAAGATTGAAGACATTCATAGAATGCTAAGCTTAAGTTTTTATAAAAATGGAGTGACCTCCCTTAGGGGGAGATTGTTAAAAATCGAGAAAAGACTTGGTCACTTCTAAAGTTGTAATAGAATAGCTCATAGCATAATATTTGGAAACTTACCAAGCTAACCGAGTCAACATAAGACATCCTTATGTTGATCGGCCTATGCAAGGTATAAATACCCCTCTCCATGCCTTGGAGAGGGTTGGTTGTTTATTTAGTTATTCACATAATATATTTTCCTTTTCTTTTCTCTCTCTAAGTGCTACAACCCACTTTCTCTCTCTAAACATCCTTTCTTATTTTAGTTGTTTAAGGGATTTGATACTTCTACACACTAAAAAGTAGTTGCTCTTTTTCAATTTTTGACAATCACTTAGGCTTGGCAATGTTTTTTGATTTAGATAGTCTGGAAATATAGTATGCGGGTGTGGGTGTGTATTTGTTGGTGTAAAATATGCGTTCCAAATCAAAAATAAAAATGTATGGCTAATTTGAAATCGCTGTCTACATTGAAGACCCTCTATTCGGTATATCATTCCAAATCAAAAGTAAAAATGTATGGCTAATTTGAATATCTTTGTGCCTTTTTGTAGTTTGAAGAGCTTGCATCACCGTTAATTCATCGATCTCAAGCCACCATCATCTTCAGAGAGACTTTGTTTGTCTTATTTTATCATCGTTTTTTTATTTAGTATTTGATTAAAGTAAACTTATCTAGTTTGTTTAATTAGCTTTCAGTTACCATTCCTTATATTTAGATATTATTAGAGTAAATCACACAAAAATCTACAATCATTATTTTATCTTTTATGAGCTTCTACTCAGTTTGTAATTTTGTATAATCATCTTAAGTCTAGCACTTTAATTTGAATAATCTATCGCCTTTACATATCCTGATTATAAAACTATACATAACCTATTAGATGTTGATTCTTAAAAGTAGAATACTTATTATTAATTTTGGCCCCTCTTTTATTTGGTGATACGAAGTGTTATTTTTGTTTGTATTAACCTTTTGAACTATTTACACAGAGTCCTTTTCGAGTTATCTAAGTATAGCAATGGATTATTTTATAATCTTAATCTTCTTTTTGTTTATCACATATGTGTTATGACCCATCTTAGCCGATTCTAGTTCCAAGGGACGATTAGCTTTAAAGATCAGCCTTTCATGTTTTCTAGAGAAGTAATCAAGGAACCAACCAAAACTTACAATTATTTGCATCTTCGTTACTTGATTAGTTATATATATATATATATATATATATATATATATATATATATATATAGCATATATAAATTATAAAACATATCATGTCTTTAAACTGATGCTTATTTTGTTGATACACAGCTGCATTTGGCAGAACATGGATGCTTGCTCGACTTTGTGGATTTTGGAAGTATGCATTCAAGTAGAAGCTATAGTTTTTGGTTGTTCTCCGCAAAGATTTGTTTTCATATTAGTTCTAACATGAATGTTACTCTGTTAATGTTCAATAGAATATTAATTTGGAATTTATAATGTAAAAATGTTTATCATAGTGAAATAAATCTTGTATTGGTTTTTCTACATCGTGTATTTGTGTGGATGTATATGAAGTGTACTTTTAGTTTTTATATTCGCATTAATTTATTGCACATACTACAGGACAATATACCAATTTTGGAACAAAATTAATTTAGCAACGAGCCTATACCTTTCGTTGGAAAAAATCTAAAAGCGTTGCAAATAATAGCTTGTTGCTAAACAGCAACGGTCAATAATCATTGCTATATGTTGCTATTGTCATTGCTAACGTCGTTGCTAGCGTCATATAGCAACAAAATTAGGCAGTTTAGCAACGATTTTCGGCCGTTGCTATTGGCAGTTTTTCTAGTAGTGAATGTTTGTGGTAAATATGTGGGAAATGAATGTGGGAAATATGTGGCAGAAAAAACATCAAATATCTGTCACAAATCGGTTGGAAAATGTTTATGGGAAATCTATGGAAAAAAACGTGATATTCGTAGAATGTGGTTGCTAGAAATTCGTGGGAAATAGTCAACGCTCTGTAGGAAAATATTTAGCCATAAGGTTTTTACAAACGAAATAATTCCATAGAAAGTTCGGGGAAAAGGGCCCATATTCACGGGATTTCCTACTGATTCTGTCATGGGAAAAACCAGTTTGTGTAGTAGTGTGTATATTTACACATTTTTAATAAGAAACACATAACCATTCACACGACATTCTTTATGGCATCAGAGCAGGGATCTTTCTTTTCTTATTGATATCAGTACTATTATTATTATTATAATTATTTTGCTATTATACAATCATCATGGTTGGTGATGATAAACCGAATGATGATAAACCAAAAGATACTTGTGATATGAAGGCTAGTGATATTTCTTCACCATACTATCTTCATCCTTATGATCATCCTGGAATAAACATCTACCAGGTGGTTTTGAAAGGTGAAAATTTTTAGGAATGGGAATGATGTATGCGTAATGCTTTCCGAGCAAAGCGAAAGTTAGGTTTCTTCGACGGTATTATCACAAAGCCTGATGATAAATCTCTTGAAATTAAAGAATCGTGAAGTGTTAACTCCATGATTTTTGCATGGCTCTTTAATTGTATTGAGCCTAACTTACGTTCCTCGATTTCTTACTTTGACACGGTGAAAGAATTTTGGGTCGATTTACGCCAACAATTCTTAATTAGGAATAGGCCATGTATCCAACAATTGACATTTGATGTAGCGCGATGTGAGCAGAATGGTCAAAGTGTTTCCACCTACTATGGTAAATTTAAAAAACTGTAAGATGAGCTCTCTATGTATGTATCATCCAAAGGTTGTACTTGTGGGAAATGTAAGTGTAACTGGGCTGCTGAATTAAGTAAAGAACGGGACGAGTGCCAGGTTCATCAATTTTTGATGGGATTAGATGATGATTTATATGGAAATATTCGTACTAACATTATCGAACAAGATCTGATTCTGCCTTTAAATCGTGCATATGCGCTTGTCATTCAAGAAGAAAGACACAAGAACATTGTTAATACAAATGAACCGTAAAAACGTTTATTTATATTTTACGATCTATCTGTGTTTTGTTGATAACAAAACATAAAAATATCAAAAGTAGAAAATAAAGTTTACTAGTTTTAAACCAATAGTTTTTAAACTCAACTATCATCTCATTTATCTCACACATCATATATATTTACTTTGTTAAGATTTTATAAATACATCTTTAGAATAAATGTGCAAAATAAGACTTAAACATATATTAACAAAGTATACACTAAAAGATATTTTTCTTATAAAAGAAAAACTTTTTATACATCATGCATGACCTCAAAATATATCTAGACAAGATTTTTGAAATCTAAATTCGGATTTGTTGTCAGATGGCCGGTTCTCTCCAGTTGCACTGGCCGATTCCATTGTGATGATGGAACCGCCAAGAACTGGGCTACAGTATTGGCCGGTTCTATTACATTGCACTTGCCAGTTCCATTGAGGCAATGGAACCGGTGGAACCGGGCTACAGTAACTTTTAAGCCTATAAATACCAAGTCAATTTTCTTGTTTTAGGAATCAATTAGAATATTTTTTCACTTTCATATTCAAGTAACATCTGATCATTGATCATATTCTTTTCATTTTAGTATTTTGGTGAATTTCTTAATAGGAGAAGTTTTACCAACTTTTGCATATGAGATCAAGCATCAAGAATTACTTGTAGCAAGTATATCTTGTTGATCCCTTTTGAACAGATCTTACTTAGCTTGTTAAAGCTTAGTTGTGTTGGATAGATCCAAAACAACTATAGTAGAAACTAAGATTATAAATACTACAAACTATGCGGAATCTAGCTTGTAATACTAAGAAGAACAATGAAACAGTAAAACAAGATCTTGCTAAACTTTCAATATATTAAACACAATCAAAGTTACAGAATAACCTTGAAACAATAAATACTAACTATATTTGCTATGAAGACTATATAAAACTTCATATCTAGATCTATGTCGTAGGGTTCCTTTTATACACCAAGGAAACCCTAATAGGCTTACAAAACGCATTACATGATCATGCATATCTATTCCTAATATATCTCATGCATATCACATAAGCAGTACTAACTATTATAACTAACAGTACTAATAAACTGACAGTACTAACATTTTGTACTGACAGTACTAACTATAACACTAACAGTACTAACTTAGCTTGGCAGTACTAAGTCTTCTCTTGGCAGTACTAAGTTGAACCAGCAGTAGAAACTTGTAGAAGCCCTTAATTCCCAACAATCCTCCCCTAAACTTGTGATTTACCTTCAAATCATCAAGTTTCTGAATTAAACCTTCTGTGTAGAGAGGATGCTTCCAAACACTTTACTGTCTTGGTCTGTTTGCTAGTATGAAGATTTTCTTTAAAAGTTCATTTGCCATCTCTGAATATTGATCCACTTGCAGCTTGTTACACAACATCAAAGTCAAAATCCCTCTTGTCAGTGGATAATCTTTCTCAACCAACATGAAGATATCATGTCCTCTGTCTATAGATACATGGTGAACACCACATGTATCATATAACTTCCATGTCAATGGATCATGCATATATCTCTGAAGCTTCCAAAGAATGTCATCAATATCAGGTTTAAACAACCTCTTCAATTAAGCCAATAATGTTTTTTCTTTGTCATCAGTAGGATCTGTTAAACCGAATCTTTCTTTAACTAAACTTCGTAGCTTATCCAGGTCATCTCTATCAAATTTCTTTAATGTATCATCAAAAGTCTGATAAGTTCTATATGGTTTCCAACTCTGATAATTTTCCAATACTTTCTTGTATCTTCAGAGTAAACCTCCTAGTCTATGATTGGATATTTGACCTGTAGGGATTCAACATAGATTTCTTCCACTAGAACTATCATCATCAATTTCTGTAGCTCTACTTCTGATAATTCCTTTTCCTCTTCAGCTGATTGTTCATCATTAGTCTTTTGCCTCTTAGACCCTTCATGTTCAAGTTTTGTCTCTGCATTTCTCTTAAAACTTCCAGTTGATGTCTTAGGAACTTATCTGTCACTCTCCATAGGAACAAAATCTTTTACCTTCTTCATTGTAGTCTCAAACAACTCCTTGATCTCATCAAAGGAAAGTTTCTTCAATTGTTGTAGAGTATGACTTCCCGTATTCTTGATATAATTACATATGTAAGTTCTTTGTTAAGCTTGAGTCGTGGGCTTGTTCCTTCTTTGTTCAGCTCTTTGTTGGGCAAACAATCTCTTTCTTTCATTTATCATTTCTATAAGCAGTCTTGCTTTCTCAACTTTAGAGAATTTTCCTCTTTCTTCTGCTTGTAACTTATGTGCTAATTCTTCATCAGCTTCAATTTGAGCTTGTATGTTATCCCATTCTTTAGCATTGAAAGTGTTAGCTTCTTCATGAACTCTGGCTATCCTTTGACTTTCTTCTTCATCAAGTTGTTCTTGCAATCTCAGAGCTTCTTTATACCCAAGTCTTTCTTGCTCTAGTTGTAACTTTGTTTTCTTCTGAACATGTTTAGCTTCTTTTATAATATCTTTGCCTTTATCTTTTCTATTTGTTGCACTTCTTCTGATGTACACTAAACATTCAGCAGTAGTTTTAACTTTAGGGCTGACAGTACTAACTTCTGCACCAGCAGTACTAACTGGTACATTAGCAGTACTAATATTAGGCTCAGCAGTATAAACTTCTTCAGGAGCAATAAAATCAAAATTAGGTTCCAAATCATGCTCATGCCTCCCCTGAGTCTGTGCACCCATCTGTACCAGAGTAATTCCCTTATCTTCATCAAGCTGAGCAATCTTCCTCCCCTGTTTGGAAGGATCCTCCAAGTCACCTTTATCTTCTGAAATAATAAGTTTGACCCTTCTTCTAGCTTTGCTTGACTTAATTCTGTTCTCCAACTTCTTTACCTTCATGATGAGCTTAGTGTAAGCAGCATCATATGTCAGTTTGGTATGCTTCAAGTCGGATTCCAAACTCTCCACTTTCTTAGACAATATGGTACAAAGAACCGTAAATTCATGAAGTGTCATACTACCCTCATTACTTCGAAGTGAGTGAACTCTTGGGAGAGGTGAATCATGGGGCATGGTAGCAGCCTCTTCTGCAATGTGGGTTGTTTGCATAGATGGTGGTGAAGTTGGTAGTTGTGAGGTGGATGGAGCACTAGTGAGTGTGTGATGGGACTCAACTGGGACTGTTGATCCTTCACCCTGAAAAATTAGGCCTTGAACAAGCATTGTTGGAAACAATGGAATGTCTACCCCATTATAACCCTTATAAATCCTTCTCATATTGCCATAAAGTTTTTGAGTAAGATTAGGAGCAATATAAGTTCTTTTGTGAGGTAGAAGCTGTCTTTTGTGCTTATTTAAAAAGATTTGTATAAATCTTGGATACATAAAAAATTTAGACTGATTATCTAAGTTTTTCAACATGCCATCAAAAATCAATTTTGAAAAATTAAAGGTTCTGTTTGTGGCCAAGCAAATGATAGCAGTGGCTATGTTGCTACTAAATTGATCCCAAGCAATTTTCTTAGCACTCAAACAATGAAGGATGGTATGAATCAAAAACCTCCATTGAGGGGAAAAGTGTCCCTTTTGAAAAGTTAATCTGTCAGAATTGGACACATACCCCATAAGAGCAAGTTGCTCAAAAATTTTAGTATTAGGTAAAGTACTAATACCATCAGAATCTTCTAGCTTGAGATGCCTCCTTATAGATGCTTCAGTAACAGTCTTAACTCTCCCATCAATGGTAGCAGTTATTTCCATCTCTCCATTCTCAGATGTGCTTGCAGAAGCAGTTTGCCAAAACTGATGGATGAGTGAAACATAGATGGTTGGATTTTCAGTAAGAGCATACTTAATATGAGTAGAATTGAGAAAATCCACTATCTGATGAAATCCTTCACTTCCCTCTGGTTTCTTCAAGAAGGCGACCATATTGTGTTTGTCACAGAAGTCTAAATTCGCCATTCGATTTAGAAAAGTGGGATTAGGGTTCTGGGTTATGATCGTGGATGAGAGTATGTATGTTTGGTAAAGGTAATTGAGACAATAGAGAGTACTTAAGATTTTTGATTGGACCGACTGAAGAAAATTGAGTATTTGTCTTGAAGAAATCTTGAATATAAAGAAAGTTTAAGATTTATCCAAATCAAGGAAACCTATAAGCAAAGTAGTTGGCAGAAATATCTCAACAGCCGTCTTTAATTAATGAAATTATGTTATGCCTTAAACAGTACTAACGGTCAACCAACATTACTAAGTTTAGCCTAACAGTGCTAACTTTAAACCCAGCCGTATTAAATTTACCCAACAGTATTAAGATATGCCTGGTAGTACTAACTTAATATTGGCATTATTAAGTTTATGCCTGGCAGTATCAACTCCAATTCTGTTCCAACAAGCATTTGCATCATAAATATAAATTCTCACAAGTTCTCTTTCTGTTTTTCAGCTCACTATATCTCTCATTTCTTTTTCTCACCAATTTACTCTTTATGTTTTTATATCATATAACTCTCTCTCTGTTTTTTATCTCACTATATCTCTCATTTCTTTTTCTCACCAATTTAGTTAGTTTTGTACAGTGTTCTATCAATTCCATTAGTTTCATGCTATCCTCCCCATATCCAAGTGTGTTAACTCTTGAGAGAGGTGGATCATTGGACTGTTTAGATACAGCCTCAAACCTAGTTTAAGCTTCTGTACCTCCCAATATGGTATCTTGGCACCTGGGACCACTACCTGAATCAGTTCCCTGAGTAAAAGACTCATTAAGTGTTGCCATGGATTGGGTCCTATTTATGTTACCACTATCCTGCTCTGCTTCTAAGCTAGAAGCAGTAGTGGCAGCCCTTTCCATTCTGTCTTCCTACTCCTTAATGACGTCTACTAGACTGAGATATCTCAGTGGTCCTTTTGGCTTTCCTAGGTTTTTAAGTCTTTTTGAGTTAAGATTGTGATAGAACAGTGATTGGTTCAATATTAGTATAACAACCCGTAATTTTCATCACTGTAATTATCCATCTATTAAATTAGATGAACTGTAATATCCATCTGTTATATATACCACCTTTTTACAGGGAAATTTTTTGCTTTATTCCATTATGTAATGTGGTTTACATAACTAAAGTAAACGAGCTCACACAACCTCTACTAATTCCAACTATATCTATGTTTATATCATGCAAACATCCTAATATGTCAAGTCTATAACTTAATATCATTTTTACCAAGTACATTATCCATTTAACATACCATTCGCAATGTTATATCAAAACAGACTTTATTCGTTAAACGTTTATATCAAAACCCTAATTATATGTAAATGTGTAAGCCTTCAAACATGTGTACAAGTGTACAATGCACAACATTTGAATATCTTTTCCCTCCTAAATCAAGTAACAACTTTCTAAAGCCCAATATACAAGTCAATAATGCAAGAAAACCAAACTAAGTCATTTTACCTCCTAAATCACTTTAGTTTCTTACAACCACTTTAGCACAAGGTACAAACACTTAATGCATGACTTCTAAACCCTAAACCTAAACCTTAAGTCATCTTAAAACCTTAATCTAAAATTTTAAACCCTAAATGAAACCCTAAACTAGTTCTAAACCCTAATTAGGAAACATTAAATTAAATCTTAATCCTTAACCCTAATCTATCCTAAACCCTAACCCTAACTCGAATTTAAAACCAAAACCCTAACCCGAAACCAAAACTAACCCAACACCCTTTTTCTTTCATTTTTGACCCATTTAACACCTAAGCTAGCACCCTAACACCTCAAGCACCTCCATGACCTCACCACCATGTCACCAAGCAAGCATACAAGCACCTCTATCACCTCCTTGTAAGCTACTACCACTACTTACACTCCAAACACCTCCTCGTCACCTCTTGGTACCCAAAACCACCTCCACACCCTTCCACCTTTCCTAGCTACCTTCCTATCTCTCAAGACTCATCATACTAGCCTTCATTAGTCATTACCTACAACCCTTGGTCCTTACTCAAAGCCCTAACCTTGGCCACCAAGTTTTTGAACCCTATATAAGCCGAATCCAAGCAACCCTTTCAAACACACCTCAAATCTTCATCACAAACACAAATGGAGTTCTAGACCAGCCAAGGAAAAAGTATAAGGTCCCTAAGATTATAATAGAAGCCAAAAATCAAGAGAAGGAAGGTCTTGAATCTATCTCTAGGCGTACGAACCCAAAAACCCCATTTTGACCCATTTTAGCTCAAGTAAGCTTATAATCTTATTCAATAAGCTGATAATATGTTTTTAGAATGTTCATAAGACTCCTAAGATCCTATATGAACCCTTGTTAAAGCCTTGAATTCTCAAACCCATGGGTTTTTTGTTAAAACCCTAAAAATAACCTGTTTTTGATTTTCTAGCTAACGAATCCTTTTTCTAAAATTTTGTTACGTTAGAACATCTTATTTTAGCTTATTCTAATAAGCCATGACCTGCAAAACTCTTTTGAATTTCAAAATTATGAATTTTAAACATGATTTGCAAATGTTTTCATACATAGGGGTATATATCGTAACTTTTTAAAATTTATAACTAGAAGGGCTGAAAATGTCATTATTCCAAAGTTATAACTATAAGGACCTATCTTGCCAAGTTTTAAAGTTAAAGGTTTAAATTACATATACTTTATATATAAAGGACTAAATTTGTAAAAGTTTATAAATCAAGGGTATTTATTGCCATTTTTGCAAACTTAAAAATATAAAATATAATATATTTATATAAATTGTAAAAATATATATTAATATTATAAGACTCAATTTTATTAAAACCCGACACATTTATCGCTATTAATCAACGATCGA
>BQNB010127922.1:605-19363 GCA_026074375.1 Tanacetum coccineum | reverse complement strand
GGGCAACACCAAAAGAGTTCCTCGTGACCGGATCTATCCGATCCCCACCATCACTCTCCTTCACGCGCCTTATAACACCACCATCACCACCACCGAACCCACGCCACCACCACAGCCGCAAAGGGTGCGGTTGGTTTGTGGTATGAACAGCCCACAAAGGGGCGTTTGGTTCTTGTGGTTATCACCGGATAAGGGTGCGTTGGGTTTGAAACCAAAACCACAAAAAGGGTGCGGCTGGTTTTGACAGAAGCACAAGGGTGCGTTAGGGGTAAACAACAACATATAGGGTTGCGTTCGGTTTATTATAAGCACCATGGGTGCATCCGGATTTGTTATATACACGATAAGGGTGCGTTTGGGGTTTAGCAGCCGCGGATTAGGGTGCGTTTGGCTGTTCTAAACAGCCAAAGGGTGCGTTTGGCTGTGACAGCCCCACCTAGGGCGTGTTTGGGTTGGTTTGGGTTATAACACAAAAGGTTGTGTCGGGTTGGGTTGTTTGGTTCGCGGGTTATCACCCACGGGTGTGTGTGGGTTTGTGGGTTAACAAAACGGGGACAGCCGGGTTGGTTTCCGGACAGCCGCCCAAATAGGGTGCGTTTGGTTCGAGACAGCCGGGGACCGCCGGGGGAACGAGTGTGTCGGGTCGTGGGTTGCAACAAAAGGGATTTGGGATTGGTTGTTGGTTTGGCTGCGGGACAGCCGGGTTGTTGGGTTTGGCTCGGGACAGCCGGGTATAACCGGGGGAAGGGTTGTTTCGGGTTTGGACATAACCACCAAGGGTGTGCTTGGTAAATGGTAACAGCCACGAGGGTGTGGGTTTGTTTGGTTATAAAGACAAAGGGATGTGTCGGGTCAGCTGGGAAACAGCCGAGAAAGGGTGTGTTTGGTTTGTTTGGTTTAACAGCCGGGGGCTGTTGGGTTTGGCTGCGAAAACAGCCGGGGTGCGTCGCGTTTGAGTGTGTTGTCACCGATATAGGGTGAGTTTGGTTTACACCGCAAACTATATTATTTGTTTCATATATTTGATTTAACGAATAATATGTGATGGAATATTGAAACTTGCGCGGTCTAGTTAAAATATGAAATTAATATTAAAACGGGACTTATATTGATGTATAAGCGATATTAGATATGCTTTAGACGAGAATTGAACTGAAAATGGACTTTGGCACCTTTTTATAATGAACGATTTAAATCAGAAAATAGAACATGAGATTCGGGATTCGAGGTTTTGATAACTTAGACTTTGGTTTACAAAATATAACAAATTATATTTTGACGGACGTTTTGATATAAAACGGGACTTGTAACTCCCAATAACGAAGAAACTGGATCGAAATCGGAATATACACTTTAATAGAAAATAAGTTATTTTTAATATATTAAATCTGACATATCTATTAATTAAACGATTTGAGCACTTTCGAGTCCGTTTCAGCCTTCCGGCGAAACACGAAAGTTGTTCGTAATGACGTTTTACTTTGCCGCGAGGATTGTCTGCTTTAAAAGTTAAGATATAGCGGGTCAAAACTAAAGGTCGGTTAATATATTATTTCAATTAATAGTTTTAAGATCATTATTCGGTTCTAAAAACGGAAGGTCTAAAAATAGTAACTTTCTGTAAATATTGAGATAAGTTAGGATTGGACGAAAAATAGTATATATACATATAATATACTAAGGATTAAGGTTTAAAGACGCGCAAGTGGATTTCTCATCACATGTATATATGTATGTATACATATAAAAATATGTATGATTTCGTGGTAACGATGTACGCATCGTTGGTCGTATTTATTACGTGTTATAATCGAACGACATAATTATAGGTCGTGGTCGAGATCGTTGCAGATTCAGTTGTGATTTAATTGGATTAATTGATCGTGGTCTTTAATCAATGTGAGTTCATAGTCTCGCATTTCAATCTTTTCAATGTTTTATAAACCCGCGAGGGGGATACATGCTTGTCTACAAATTCTTATACTTACTCGGTTATCTTATAACAATGTGATTGTTTTAAGGGATTTTGTGAGTTTATAGCCCCATGTTTTACTGGTTTTACATATATTTTTGGGGTGAGAACATGCTTGTTTACAAATGCATTTACATGATTGTTTACAAATTGGTTTACATACTTATTTGCATAGCTCGCTATGGGATACATTATTTGACTTCATTTTTTTGTCACAAATACATACTTTACATTTGAAATGATTACGGATTAGCTTAGGCTGATTGAACTGATAACAACAAAATTACTGCCCGGGTGTTCTTGGAGGGGACACCGGTAACGGGGAAAAGGAAGAAGGAAAAGGAAAAGAATAAATTTTTATTATCATGCCGAATTGTGTAATACAAGTATTCGTCACAGCGTCATGAACTGTAAATCACTTGGTGGGTTGAGCGCGAAATGTTATGAAATAGATACTATTAGGGTGTGGATCCTGTTCGGGTGATAAAGCTATCGCGGTAACGAACATTTGCGTGATGTACACAGCGAATGATATAAAATAGATCTATTCGGGATTGACAACCCCCGTTCGGGTGACTAGCTATCACTGGGAACGAACGTTATAACATGCCGGATTACGTTGGGGACTATAGGGCCCCCGACAAATACATAATTGGTACTTTTGGTGACATTAAATTTGTCATCATTATTTATAAAAAATCTTTGGATAAGATGGTACTTTTGGGTGAATTAAATTAACATGCATTCTTTATATAAATCTTTGGGGATAATATGGTTACTTTTTTGGTGACATAAAATGGGGTTGCTGCATATTTTATACATTTTTCATGGTACTGTGATGCCACAGTGGATATAAACATATTTGTTGAAACTTCTTTTATACTTGAATTAACCTTGGAACTCACCAACTTATTGTTGACTCTTTTAAGCATGTTTTTCTCTGGTGAATTAGTTTGCTTGGCTTACTTGGTGTGCATTGGAGTCGTAAATTGACAAGATTTCATTCATGATTTCTTCTTATATAAAAATGGGTCAAATCTCGTTGTATTGTTTTCAAGTTTTCATTGTGATGCAAGTATGGGACAAAATGTTATATCATTTCAAGAAAATCAATGACGATTTACTTTTCAAACGGTCTCATTTAGAGGTCGTTCTCTTGTTTGATTTTTATTTCTAGCGCTGAGTATTATGAAGTAACGCTCCATGTAGTATTCCGTTGCGTTGTATTATTTTTTGGGGTGTTACTGTTTGGTATCAGGCATGGTTTATAAGAGAACTAGGTTGCATATTTTAACCCTAGACATAAACCGTTTTCACAAACATTGCCATACACATCAAACATTTTCAAAGTGCTACACATACTTTGTCTTATGTGCTTACATTCGTGCTGCATTAAATGCTTACGTGGAGTTCATATATGTCAATATATGATGCATACCATTTTTTGCGTATCATACGCTTATTTATATAAGTGTTATTACTATAAATAACCAGGAGCATCTTCTTAAGACATTGTGGGTTGCACAATGGTCTCATTCTACTCGTAAGACATTGTGGGTTGCACAATGGTCTCATTCTACTCGTCAGACATTGTGTGTTGCGCAATGGTCTCACTTCGTTATCAGACATTGTAAGTTAAACAATGGTCTCTAAGAATATTATTTTCTTCATAACTTTATATAATATCGTATTACGCGACCGTCATAGTTCTGTTTACATGGAATTATGTATGAATCTAAGTATTACAAGTCTTGTATAGGCGGGACTTGTAATATGAGGATTGATATGATAATTGCTATATTAACAAAGCCCGTCACAGTTCTGTTTACACGGGATTGTGTATGAATCTAAGTATTGCAAGTCTTGTATGGGCGGGACTTGTAATAGGAAGATTGATATGATAATCGCTATACTGATTTGTTTATAGAGATCTTTCCTTATTAACTCTCACCGAGTATCATTAATTATCTTGAACTCTTTGTTGATCCGCTGACACGTTTTTAGTCCTCAGCTTCCATTAAGAGAGTTTTAAATCACTCTGATCCAATACTCATTAGAGCACTGCTTGTAATGTCAACCCCTTGAAGGATATGTGGTACGCGTATTGCACCGGGAATTATTAAGTAGGATGATTTATAATTTATTTATTTGAAAGGATTGGGACGCCTCTTCAGTTAAATAAATAAATTATAAATCACCGAACCATAAGTTTATCATTTCTTACTTACATAAATTTGGACGCTTCTTTATGTAAATAAGAAATTATAAATGAGTGGGCTTAATGGTATCCGATATGTGCATCACGAGTATAAAACCTGAAATATTGATTAATCATCAGAATCCGTTAAAAGGGTCTAGAGACACAATCGTGTCTTACTACTCAGCAAAATCTTAAGGCCTCACTTGGAGCTACCTTATCTCATTTTTAAGTTATTACTTTTGCCATTGCAAGTCCTTGCGATCACGAACTGTTCGTGGAACTAACAGACTTGTTACACACTTGAGTTAATGGAGTTGATTCGTCCTTAAACTAACGACTGAGTACCATAATCCGCCGTCTATCGCATAAGCTCTTCCGCGAGCTCCTCCCATTTGTTAAACTTTATTCTGGGAATATTGTTTCTCGAAATGTCCTCATTCTCTGCATCCCATCACCATTTGTCATAGTTATTGTCGTTATGGTTGCTGTTGTTGGGTCCTGGAGTGGTCCCAGATTGTACAAACTTTATCAACTAAGTGATGAAACCCACCTTAAACAAGATAAAACACCTATGACGAAACAGGATAGTTGGGTCTATTTATTTCGGGCACTATTAGGAGACTTAGGTCGCGATACATCCTAGTACTGCCAAGTAAGTTGGGTACTTACATACATAAGCCACGTTGTGATGAATCTTGAACTATTACAAATAGTAGAAAACGAGACTCCGTCCTCGGACATTTTAGAAACTTTTACAAACATCTCATCGTGACTAACACCTTCTTCTTGAGGTTTTCATCTTAATGAGACTTATCCTTTACCGCGGTTATACCAGTCATAAGATCTGTAATGATATATTTTGAGATACCCATTTTGATGGATTAAATATCCTGGACAAACCTAGCCAAAATTTTTGGTAGATTGAGAAGTGTAGGAACACCGAATTTTGCTGAATAAAGTTATCAGCGTCTTGTTTAGAACGAGTTATTAAACCTTAAGTCTTTCCTTGATCACACAATCGGATAACACGAATTTAATCTCGGGACGAGATTTCTTTAAGGGGTAGGTACTGTAACATCCGAGAATTTTCGAAATTTCGAATGACGATTTCAATCTTTGACTTTTAGGGTCTGGCTTGACTTATAAGAACGACCATCTAAATCACGTTTTCACGACTCGGACTCTAAAGCAATTTGATGTAAAACGAAATTCCTGACAACTTTTTAGTTTTGCCCGAGACCTGGAAACGAGCCGAAAAGGGCTAAAACAGCACCGCAAACATTTAACGAACAACATACAACGCGGACACACAAAAATAATTAAATTTGTTTATGAGTTTTCATATTTATTAATAAAATATTAAATAAATTTTTCATCATTTTTATTTGAAGCGTTGTTGATAACGTGAATTACTCGGCTTATATCCGTTTTTATTTCGGACGAGCCAAAAACCGGTTCGCAATATGAATAACGATTTTTATTATAAATGTTAATAATTCATGTTATGAAATATTATCAAGCGAATAATCATTTTTATCGGAAAAATGATTTGAAAAACAATGGCGCAAGTTTCGTGCGTTGAATCATTCGTTAAGCCGCTCAAATGAGTCCCGAACCAATATATTATAAAAGTTTCCCTTAACTTTTTGGTCCCTGTAAAATATTTACAAAACAAACCCCCCAACTATTTAACATATTACATTTAGTTTAAAAGTTTTATATAAATATAAAACTTATATTAATTTATTTCATTTCATCTCTCAATTATACACACAACTACCTAGTTTCTCTATCTCTCCCTTCATCTTCTCGGCGAAGCTCCCGCGCCGCGGCCTCCATGCCGCCGCGAAAACTTTTCCGGGGGCTTTTTCGGCGAGACAAATGGCTCCTCGTGTAGGATCTATCGATCTCACACCATCCTCTACTTCACGCGCCTTATAACACCACCATCACCACCACCGAACCTACGCCACCACCACAGCCACCGTGGGGTGCGTTTGTATATGTGTCTATCACCGCAAGGGGTGCGTTGGTTTTTGGGCACCACAGCCGCAAAGGGTGCGGTTGGTTTGTGGTAAGAACAGCCCACAAAGGGGCGTTTGGTTCTTGTGGTTATCACCGAATAAGGGTGCGTTGGGTTGTTTGGTTCGCGGGTTATCACCCACGGGTGTGTGTGGGTTTGTGGGTTAACAAAACGGGGACAGCCGGGTTCGTTTCCGGACATCGTGCCGCCCAAATAGGGTTCGTACTGGTCGATGACCGCCGCGGGGACCGCCGGAGGGAACGATGTGTTCAGGGACCTGGTTGCAACAAAAGGGAAATTGGGAATTATGGTTACTTGTTTGGTTTGGCTGCGGGAACGGCTGCGGGGACAGCCGGGATAGCCGGGGACAACCACATCCACAAGAGAGTGTGGCGGTTTTAGGCTGTGGTACATCCGGGGAGGGGGGGGTGGGGGGGGGGGGGGGGGGGGGGGGGGGGGGGGGGGACAGCTGGGATGTTGTCGGGGAGTTCTTTCGTTTGGTTTTGAAAACAGCGGGAACGGTGCGTTGATTGTGTTGACTCATAACCGAAAAAGGGTGCTGAATGAGGTTTTTTGGTTATAATTTAAAAAAGTATTCGATTAATATTTCGTTTATATTATCGATTAATGTTATATGTGATGAAAATCTAATAAACTAGCGAAGTCAAATAAAAATGGTGATATAATAAAAACCGGCTTGATATACAAACATATAATCGATACTAGATATATTTTAGATGATAGTTGAACTAAAACGGACTTTGGCGCGTTTTGTAACGAATACTTAAGCAGAAAATGTAACATTGATTCTCGGGATTCGAGATTTGGAAAAGATAGATTTTGGTTAACAAAATATAAACACATTATTTTTTGAACAGGACGTTTTTGATTATAAAACGGGACTTTTAACTCCCAAAAGACGAAGAACTGAACGAAATCGAAATATACTCTTAGTGGAAAAATAGGTTATTTTTAATATATATAAAAATGGCAGATTTATAATTAAACGATTTGAGGACGATCGAGTCCGTATCATCACTGTCCGTCAAACACGAAAGTTTGTTTCGTACAATGACGATTACTTTGTCGCAAGCTTATCAGTTTAAAACTTGAGATAAAGCGGTCAAAACTAAAGTCAACGTAAAAGTCAACGGAAATTTAATTAATAATTAATACATTATGGTAACGATTTGAATGATAAAATAAAGTCGGTTAATATATTATTTCAATTAATATTTTTAAGATCATTGTTTGGTCCTAAAACGGGGAGTCTAAAAATAGAGTAACTGTCTTTCTGTAAATAATTGAGATAAGAGTTAGTAAATGGACGAAAAATAGTAAATATACATAAAATATAGTAAGGGTTAAGGTTTAAAGACGCGCAAGTGGATTTCTCATCACATGTATATATGTATGTAACATATAAATATATGTATATTATTCGTGGTAACAGATGTACGCATCGTTGGTCCATATTATTACTGTTAAAAATCAAACGACATAATTATAAGGTCGTTAGTCCGAGATCGTTGCAGATTCAGTTGTGATTTTAATTTGGATTAATTGATCGTAGGTCTTAATCAATGTGAGTTCATAGTCTCTCGCTATTTTTCAATCATTTGAATGTTTTATAACCCTCGAGGGGGATACATGCTTACTACAATTCTTATACTTACTCGTTATCTTATAACAATGTTATTGTTTTAAAGGATTTTGTGAGTTTAAGCCCCATGATTTACTGGGTTGTTAACATATATTTATTGGGTGAGAACAAGCTTGTTTACAATGCATTTACAAAGAATGTTACAAATTGGTTTTACCATACTTATTTGGCATAGCTCGCTATGGAATACAATAATATGAACTTCAATTTTTTGTCACAAATGCCATACATTACATTTGAAATGATTTACGGATTATCTTTAGGCTGATTGAACTGATTTACAAACAAAATAAAAACTGCCCGGAGTGTTCCTTGAAGGGACACCGAACGGGAGTACATATTTTAAATCACTGCCCAGATTGGGTACATACAAGTCTACATCACAGCGTCATGAACTGTAAATCACTTGGAGGGTGAGCGCGAATGTTATGAAATAGATCTATAGGGTGTGTATCCTGTTCGTGGATTAAGCTATCGCCGGAAACGAACATTATAGCGTGATGACCACGCAATGATATAAAATAGATCTATTCTTGATAGACAACCCCGTTCGGGTGACTAGCTATCACTGAAACGAACGATATAACCATTGGCCGGATACTAGGGACTATAGGGCCCCCTGACAAATACATAATTGGTACATTTTGGTGACATTATATTTGTACATAGCATTATTTATAAAAATCATGGGATAAGATTGGTACTTTAGGGTGACATTTAAATTAACCAAGCATTCTATATAAAATCTTTGGATAATATTGGTACTTATGGTGACATAAAATGGGTTGTGCTATTTATACAAACATTTTTCATCGGTACTGTGATGACACAAGTGGATTAAACATAATTTGTGAAACTTACATTATACTTGAACTAACCTATGTAACTCACCAACTTTAATGTTGACAACTTTTAAGCATGTTTTATCTCAGGTGAATTAGATGCTATGCCTATTACTTGATGTGCATTGGAGTCAAAATTGACAAGATTTCATTCATGATTTCTCTTATAATACAAATGGTCAACTCCGTTGTATTGATTTTCAAGCTTGGTTCATTGATGATGCAGATTATGGGACAAATGTTTATATCAATTTCAAGAAAATCAATGAGATTACTTTTCAAACGACACATTTAGAGGTCGTTCTCTTGTATATAACGCTGTGTATTATGAAGTAACGCTCCATGTAGTAATTCGTTTGCTTTGTATTACTTTTGAGTGGTGTTACAGATTGGTATCAAGCACTGGTTTTAGAGAACTATGTTGCAAATTTACCCTAGACTATTACCGTTATTCACAATACATTGTCATCACAAATCAAACATTTTCAAAGTGCAACAACACTACTTTGCTTATTAGTGTCTTTACATACGTGCTGCATTAAATGTAGCTTACAGAGGCGTAACATGATAAGTAATAAATATCTACATTTTTGCGCATCATCATAAACGCTTAATTTTATATATGAGTTATTATAATAATACCAGGAGCATTTCTTAAGACATTGTTGTTGCACAATGGTCACATTCTACTGCGTCAGACATTGTAGGGTTGCACAATGGTCTCATTCTATACTACTACCGTCAGACATTGTGGGTAGCGCAATGGTCTACTTTCGTTCTCAGAAACATTTAAGTTAAAACATGGTCTCTAAGGATATTAGTTTTTCTTCATAAGCTTTATACTATAATGTATTACAACGAAGACCGCATATGTTCTTTTTACATTTGAATTATGTATGAATCTAAGTATTACAATCTTGTATAGGCGGACTTGTAAAGTGAAGGATGAGATATGATAAATGCTATATTAACAAAGCCCGATCATGCAGTTCTGTTTACACAGGGATTGTGTATGAATCTAATATTTGCATGTCTTGTATGGGCGAGACTTGTAATAGGCAGATTGATATGATAATCGCTATACAGATTTGTTTAAAGAGATCTTTAACCTTATTTACACTAACCGAGGTACTCATAATTATCTTGAACACTATTTGACCACGTGCTAGTACAGTATATTAGGTCCCCCAGCTTCCAAAAACGAGTTTTAAATCACTCGTCCCATACTCATTAGAGCACATGCAATCGTTCATGTCAACCACCTATGAAGGATATTGAGAACACGCGTTATTGCACCGGAAAATTAAAATTTTTAATGGTTAGATGATTTATAATTTATTTATTAGAAATATTTGGACGCCTCATCCAGTTAAATAAATAAATAGTAAATCACACTAACCATAAAGTTTATCATTTCTTACAATAACATAAAGTTTGGACGCTTCTTTATGTAAATAGAAAATTATAAATGAGATGGGCTTAAGGGTATCCGATATGACAACGAGTATAAACCTAAATCGATAATCAAAAGAATTCCGTTAAAATGGTCAAGAGACACAATCGTGACTTACACTCAGCAAAAACTCTTAAGGCCTCACCTTGAGCTACATTGTATACTCCTCTATTCTTAAGTTTATACTATTGTCATTGCAAGTCCTGGCAATCAACGAACTGTTCGTGGAACTAATCAGACTGTTACACCACTTGAGTCAATGGAGTTTGGATTCGTCCTTAAACTGAAACGACTGAGACCATAATCCTCGCTATACGCATAGCTCTTATCGCGAGCTCCTCCCATTTGTTAAACTTTATTCTGGGAATATTGTTTCTCGAAATATCCTCATTCTCTCCATCCCATCACCATTGTCATAGTTATTGTCGTTATGGTTGCGTTGTTGGGTCCTTCTGAGTGACCCAGATTGTACAAACTTTATCACTAAGTGAATGAAAAACCCACCTTTAAACGAGATAAACACTCTATCGAGCGGAAACAGATAAGATTGTGACTAAAAATTCAATTCGGGCCACTAGTAGAAACTAGGTCGCGAAACATCCTAGGTTGACTAATGTGCCAAGTAAGTTTGGTATTTAACATAATACATAAGCCACGTTGATATGAATCATCGAACATTACAAATAGTAGAAACGAGACTCCGTCCTCGGACATTTAGAAACTTTTACAAACATACTCACGTGACTACACCATCTTCTTGAGTTTTCCAACTTATGATGAGACTTTTCCCTATACCGCGGATTTATACAAGACATAAGATCTGTAATTAGATATATTTTGAGATACTTTTATGATGGAATTAAATATCCTGGACGAACCCTAACCAAATTTTGGTAGATTGAAAGTGTAGGAACAACCGAATTTCTGAATAAAGTTATCAGCGTCTTGTTTAGAACGAGTTATTACAACCTTAATCTTTCCTATGATCACACAAACGGATAATACGATTTAATCTCGGGACGAGATTCTTTAAGGGGTAGGTACTGTAAACATTCGCGATTTTTCCGAAATTTCGAATGACGATTTCAATCTTTGACTTTAGGGTCTGGCATGCACTTTATAAGAACACCATCAAAATCACGTTTTCACGACTCGTACTCATAAAGCAATTTGATGAAAAACGAAATTCCTAACACATTTTAGTTTTGCCCGAGACCTGAAAAACGAGCCGAAAGGGCTAAAAAAACAGCACCAGCTAAACATTTACCGAACAACATGCAACGCGGACACACAAAAAATAATTAAATTTGTTTTTAATTTAACAAGTATATTATTATAATAAAAATATTAAATAAATTATTCATCAATTTTTAATTAGAAGCGTTGTTGATAACGTAGAATACTACGGGCTTAAAATCCTTTTTATTTCGGACGATGCCAAAACCGGTTACTCAAATATGAATAACAATATTTTATAAAATGTTATTAAAATATTTATGAAATATTTATCAAGCGAAGAACTCATTATTTTATCGGAAAAATGAATGTTGGACAAACAATGGCGCAAGTTTCGTTGCGTTGAATCATTCGTTTAAAGAGCCGCTCAATGATTCCCGAACCAATAATTATTATAAAAGTTTCCCAAAACATTCACTTTGGTCCCTGTAATAATATTTACAGAAACAAACCCCCCAACTATTTAACATATTACATTTAGTTTAAAAGTTTTTATATAAATATAAAACTTATATTAATTTATTTCATTTCATCTCTCAATTATACACACACACCTCACTAGTTTCTCTCTCTCCCTATCATCTTCTCCGGCGAGCTCTTGCCGTCGCCGGCCACCACTGCCAGCCCGCCGAAAAACTTTTCCGGGGGGGGCTTTTCGGCGAAGACCAAAAAGGCTCCTCGTGACCGGATCTATCCGATCTCCACCATCCTCTCCTTCACCGGCGTCCCTCTCCCTTATAACTCCACCATCACCACAACGAACCCCACGGCCACCCCACCACAGCCACCGTGGTGGCTGCGTTAGTATATGTTTCTATCACCGCAAGGGGTGCGTTGGTTTGTGGGCACCACAGCCGCAAAGGGTGCGGTTGGTTTGTGGTAAGAACAGCCCACAAAGGGGCGTTTGGTTCTTGTGGTTATCACCGAATAAGGGTGCGTTATGGTTGGTTTTGGATTCGCAAGGTGGTTATCACCCACAGGCGTGTGTGTTGGAGTTTTGTGGGTTAACAAAACGGGACAGCCGGGTTTTGTGTTTCCGGACAGCCTCCCAAATAGGGTGTGTTTGTGGATCGACGACAGCCGGACCGCCGGGGGAACGAGTGGTGGTCGGGTTTGTGGGTTTGCAACAAAAGGGATTTGCGATTGGTTGTTGGTTTGGCTGCGGGAACGTCTCCGGGGACAGCCGGGATAGCCGGGGACGACCACCCACATAGGAGTGTGTCGGGTTTAGGCTGTGGGACAGCCGGGGGGGACAACTGGGATGTTGTCGGGTTTGTTTGGTTTTGTAACACGGGAAACGGGTGCGTTGATTTGTGTTTGCCACTGAAAAAAGGGTGCGTTTAATTTTAAAAGTATCGAATTAATTTTCCGTTAATAATATCATAAATTGTTATAATGTGATGAAAATCAATAAGACTTGCTGACTCTAATAATAAATGTGATATACATATAAAAATCGGGATAGATATAAATCTAAAAGCGATACTAATATATTTTTAGATGAGAATTGAACGAAAAAACGAAAAAACGGACTTTTTCGCTTTTTTGTAAAGAAAAATTAATAGCAGAAAATGTAACATGAGATTTATCGGAGAATCAAGATTTGGAAAAGATATTATTTTGGTTTACAAATATAACAACTTATATTTTGACGGACGTTTTGATATAAAATGGGACTTTTAACTCCCACTAACGAAGAAACTGAAGAAATCGGAATATACACTTTAGTAGAAAAATAGGTTATTTTTAATATATATTAAAAATGGCAGATTTATTAATTAAAACGATTGAGCACTTCGAGTCCGATTCAGCCTTCCGCGAAACACACGAAAGTTTTTCTTAATGACGTTTTATACTTTGTCGCGAGGCTTATCATTTTTAAACTTGAGATGTAGCGGGCAAAACTAAAGGTCAACGTAAAAAGTCAACTGGATATTTTTAATTAAGATTAATACATTAATGAGTACGATTTTGAATGATAAAATAAAGTCGGTTGATCTATTATTTCAATTAATAGTTTTTATAAAGATCATTGATTGTATCTAAAAAACGGGGAGTCTAAAAATAGTAACTTTCCTGTAAATATTGAGATAAGTTAGGATTGGACGAAAAATAGTATATATACAAATATAATATACTAAGGATTAAGGTTTAAAGACGCGCAAGTGGATTTCTCATCACATGTATATATGGATGTATACATATAAAAATATGTATGATTTCGAGGTAGACGATGTACGCAACATTGTCCCAATTTATTACGTTTTTATAATCAAACGACATAATTATAAGGTCCGAGGTCGAGATCGTTGGCAGATTCAGTTGTGATTTAATTGGATAAATTAGATCGTCGGTCTTTAATCAATGTGAAGTTCATAGCCTCTCTTATTGCAATCTTTTGAATGTTTAATAACCCGCGAAGGGCGATTACATGCTTGTCTCTAATTCTTAAACTACTCGGTTACTAATAACACTGTGATTGTTTAGAGGGATTTTGTGAGTTTATAGCCGACATGTATTTTACTGGTTTTACATATATTTTTAGGTGAGAACAAGCTTGGTTTACAAAATGCATTACAGGATTGTTTACAAATTGGAGTTTGCATACTTATTATGCAATAGCTCACTATGGAACATTTATTTGACTTCATTTTTGGTCACAATGCATACTTTTACATTGAGAAATGATTACGGATTTACTTAGGCTGATTGAACTGATAAACAAGAAAAAATACTGCCCACGTGTTACTTGGAAGTGCCCCCGTTTAACGGGAGTACAAATTTTAAATCACTGCTGAATAGGGTACATACAAGTCTAAACGTCACAGCGTCTGAACGTAAATCACTTGGAGGGTGAGCGCGAATGTATGAAATATATCTATTAGGGTGTGGCTCCTGTTCGAGTGATTAAGCTTATCGCCGATAACGAACATGTATAAGCGTGATGTCCACCGCTAAGATATAAAATAGATCCTATCGGGATTGACAACCCCCGTTCGGGTGACTAGCTATCACTGGGAACGAACGTTATAACATGTCGGATTACGTTGGGACTATAGGGCCCCCCGACAAATACATAATTGGTACTTTTGGTGACATTAAATTTGTCATGCATTATTTATAAAAATCTTTGGGATATTAAGATTGGTACTTTTGGGTGACATTAAATTAACCATGCATTCTTTATAAAATCTTTTTGATAATATTGGTACTTTTGGTGACATAAAATGGTCGTGCATCATTTATAAAATCTTACATGTTAACATGGGACACAGTGAGATAAACATATTTGTTGAAACATACATTTATACTTGAACATAACCTATGAAAGCACACCAACTTAATGTTGTACCCGTTTTAAAAGCATGTTTTCTCTAGGTGAATTAGATGCTTGGCTTACTTGATGTGCATTGGAGTCTAAATTTGACAAGATTTCATTCATGGATTTCTTCTTATATACAAATGATCAAATCTTGTTGTATTGTTTTCAAGCTTTTCATTGTGATGCAATTATGAGACAAATGTTATATCAATTTGCAAGAGAAATGCAGAAGAATACCGCCCGAGTGGGGATTTGTAACTTGTCAAACGACACATATTAGCAGTCAGAACTCCTTTATCTAGCGCTGTGTATTATGAAGTAGCACCCCATGTGGTATTCCGCTGCGTTGTATTATTTTTGGGGGTGTTACACAGAGGGTGTTGCCATTGACTTGAAATAGATTAGGGGGTATTTGGCATTGATTTATGATGGGATGACTAATAATAAAAAAAGAGGAGGAAAAACTCATGCACGCAGCAATAGGTATAACTAAGTCTAAAAGAGCATAGAAGTACCCTTAGTAACCGGACGTTGTAACCTGTTATCTTCATACCTAAAAAGGGACGATACACGTTGCTGGGGCAGCACAAGTACACTACAAATACTGTTATTAACCTACCAATACAACCGGCAGCTATAGTATGGCCAAATAACTGTTACGAAGCCTTTGCGTAGACATGTCTGATCTATGATTATTATACATGGGAAACTGCTATACAAAACTATATCAACATTGCGTTATGGTTTCAACACAAGAAGTAGTAGTATTCCTGGTCCTGCCACTGATGATGCTTCCAGAGAGCGATCGCTTAATACCTAATTTATCTTAGCTCCATCAACCCATGTTCACGCAAAATTTGACGATTACATAATCAAAATGCAATTTCGTGTAACATCGTAAGTAAAGTAACTCGACTTAATAAGATGTTACCATCAATAACATCATGTGAAGTTGGTGAATGTGCACTTTGGCTCATCCAAAATTCAAGTCGTGCTTTTGCAGTGTCATCTTCGATACATATGGATTTTGCTCTACTCCAAAAATATGTTAACCATGCCTGTAGATTTTATAAATCAAGTAAGAAAATTATAAGTAAAAAAATAGAAAAAAGATAAGAGAAAAGATCAGATGTTAAATTAAGAAGTCAAACCATGCCTCTTTAGAAAGAACCATATTCACATTCCTCTAGCAAGTAAACACAATTAAAATTTTACTTTAGCAATTTGAATATTGATATAGTTAAACCATTTATATGAAAGTATATTTATATTTAGTTTTTATGCAAGTGTTTTTGTATTTAATAAACCATTTATGTCAAAATTAACAATTACATAACAAAAGGCAATTTCATGTAATTAAACAGATAAATCTATCTATATTGCAATGTCACTTTAGTTTATATGAAAGCATTTATATTTAATAAATCATATTATGTCAAGTAAATCCATTCATACCGATTATTATGATGTAAAATAGTAAGTCATATTTTATTTCAGACGACCATCATTATCGAAGAATATCTGCTTATATGTAACTTTCCAAATGCTTCCATGAACTTTGGGTCAGCTGAAGACTTAACATCTGGATATACCTTAAACGATAAGAATTGTTTAGATCTCATCCATATAAATAGATTTTTGGAGTTACAAATATTGACAGGTTAATATTACCTGTTTGTTTCAAACGCCGCAATTGAGCATATCAAGCCACGAGCCAACTTCAACCTGATCGAATCCTAGTTGATGAATTGTATCCAAATTAAATCATAGCCAGAATAATAATAGATGGGTGAATTTCTCAATATTTAGAAAACTAGAAAGTCTTATTACTTACATACCACACATGGTCATAAATAAGAAGCTGCTAAGTTTTTCCCAATAATTAATATTTTTCTCCAAGTATTCTTTCATCCTTCAACCCTTATCACATATGCACAAACACGATTATTATCTTCGAATGAAAAAACACACTTAAAAAGACGATGAAATACAACCTGACAGCATCACTTTTTTACCTAGCATTCATTATCGCAAATTCCAACTGAAACCAATACCACAAACTTTTACTCAACACATAATCCTTATACTAAATTTCTATTATTACATACTATTTAAGCCCAACAGCTTCCATCTCCATGAATCAAAAATACATTACACTAATCCATTTTATAAATTATGAATTTTATACAAAATCCCCAAATTTTAAGAAAGCCCTAATATCAAAATTAAACAAAAGTAACAAACAAAAAAATCAAACTCGACATACCACAAACAACTGAAATCATTTTTCCACTAAGAACAAAGAAAACCCGAACACCCCGGCAATTGATACGCCACATATGTGTGTAAAGCCTAATATCAAAATTAAACAAAAGTAACAAACAAAAAAATCAAACTCAACATACCACAAACAACTAAAATCATTTTTCCACTAAGAACAAAGAAAACCCTAACACCTCGGCATTGATCGCCTATATGTGTGTACGTGTCTTTGTCTAGAAGATTCTGAGACGGTGGGTAGAGTGTGAGAAATCGAGAAATATTTATAGTCATCTAAATTAGAGTTTAGTAATTGATTAAATGGTAACTCCTTAATCAATGCAGGAAAAAATTTAATTACAAACCTAAATCCATAATGACTCAGAGATTGGGCCAATTTAAAATATCCGGCCGAGTATAAGTTTTTTTGACCGATCCTCCTTTACTTCGTTTAATAGATGAACCAAATTAGGTTAAATTTATTTATTTAAATTCACATACGTAACGAGTGATAATAGAGAAGTATTCATGTCAAGAAGATCAAATCATATGCAAATAAGGTTATAGAGTGAATTCTGGTATAATGTGTTTAGATATAACATAGTCCGCGTTTGGAATCATATCAATCATAGACGGTTTATGATTTTGGATTTAATGGATTTTAAAGTTTTGTTTTTGTTCGTGAGGCATTTTTGGCAAGAATGTATTTTGGTAAGGGTTTTATTTATATAAAATGCTGAAAGAGGAGAAAGTTTCTAGGCCGTTGATTAAAAATGAATATACAGGTGTCATTTTTTTTCCCCTCAAGATCAAAGTTTCAAAAACCTTCTTTTATATAGGTTATAGATATAAAAAAATATATATATTTATATAAATTTGGTTTTTAGTTTGGTTTTCGGTTCAGATTGTCAAACCCACACCCAATGTGAAAACCGAATATGTAGTTTGGTTCAATTCAATTTTGACAAATTCGATTTGATTATTAGTTTAGTTTGATTGTTTTCGGTTCGATTCGGTTTCGGTTTTCGATTTTTTCTACTCACCCCTAACCGAACCGACAAACAACCCAGAATGAAAAACTAGAATAGAGCAGCCCATATTAACTAATAATCATGCAAAACTATTAACTATGGCTTAAAATAAAACAAAAAGCAAGATTGTTGTCGCGGGGTATAATTTTCTACGAATCGATTTCGAATGAATATTAAGTGGGAATGTGTTTGCGCGTTGCGGCGGGGAAACTTCAACATTTTTTTATAAAATCGTACGTATGTCAGAAGAATTGTAATATTGGGCTCGTTTTATTCGCAATTCGAAGATCTTTCCGTGGGTATTTTGTATCTGAATGAATCGGTGGATATGTGTTATATATTTGATAAATAAAGTTTATTATATAAGAAAGTCGTAAATAGTTAAAAGTTGAGGGTCATTTTGTTAATTTTCTATTTTTTATATTTTCGCTAGAACTCGTATACTGTGGGGTGTACAGGAAAAAGAGAGAAAAATAAGGCAATAGGTCGTTATGTAAGCGCAACATACATATACATATAACGATGCGGTAATAATATGTTGGGCCGTGGAGCATGATATGGGCTAAGGGAAGAAGGCTGAATAGAAACAAAAGAAATGAGCATGCCTTAAACGACGACGTTTAAAGTCATTTTTAGTATATACGAGTGCGCATATGACACGCGCGTTGCGGCGGGGATTAACATGTTTTCGGAAATTATTTACTACATATTTGGCCAGACTACCGTACATTTGGATATGTTGTTTTCCGGAACCATG
>BQNB010127921.1:6344-19363 GCA_026074375.1 Tanacetum coccineum | reverse complement strand
TAAATGTTAGCGACATTTGATTACTATATAACGTTTAAATTTATTAGCAACTATTATGAAGTTGGACAGACGTATTGAATTAGAGGGGAAAATTCCACGGAAGCCTAGGCAATCTAATCGGGGATCTTTATGCCATTGCAAGCCAGTGTTATTTCCTTGTGAAGATGAGCTTCCCGTCGGGTCAATAGCACCACCCCATCCAACAGAAGCAGCTTGAGGATCTTCTAAAGATGAAGGTTGTCTCTTATGGTATTTCCTTGAGGATCTTCTAAAGCTTAAAATAATATTCCCTAATATCAACAAAATTTATAACATACCCTATGGGCACAGGTCTGCAACTATCGGGAACATCGGCAACCCACTACTACTTGAATCCAAACATACCACACATAAAACATCAGTAAGTATTAAAACGATACGATCATATATTTTACAATCAAATACGTAGACGTTTACATATATGTACAAAATATGCAGGCACAAACAATCAACTGACACGACACCATTTCTGACTATCAACAATCAACGATACGAGGACCCGAACCAGGAAAGAACAAGAAACCGTTTTCCATTAGCAACCCTACTTGAAGTGAACCCACAGAACTATCAGGTATGTCATCTTCTCATTCTTTCTAACAAATTAAGAACAACATTGAATCCTTTAACCAATTTAACAATAATCTAATTAATACAAATTTCGTCACACAGCGTGTCCGATTCACATCAGACGCTACTATATACAAAATCAATACGAAAAAAGAGTGGTACTACCAGAAATGTACTACCCGTGGCAAGAAAGTTATACCAGAGACTCCAACGCCTAAGTGCAAGAACCACGGACCTCAGACAACTACTCTCTACAGGTAAACACAAACTTTTCGCACACCTATTCTAAACAAAAAAATCTAACTCCTACACCATGACAGCTATTGTTTCAAGGCGATTGTAAGCGATGGATCGACCACTATCTCGATAACTTGCTTCAGTGATCAAGCCAATTCTCTGACAAGGGACTGTAATGAGCTTCTGGCTGAACTACCAGATAAAGATCCCTACTAACTACCTCCATCCCTAAAACAACTGGAAGGAACGACCCATACATTCCAATTCCACTTTGACACCACAAGCACTTCAAAAAGACCGGACTTTGTTTTAGACACCGTCTTTCAAAACCCTCGCTTGCCATTACCAGCACCGCCACCGCAACACCCAATCCACCTTACACCTGCTGTCTTAGAACCACCACATATTCAAACCACTGAACCAACCAACCCACCACTATCCCCGTTGCCATTACCAGGACCACCATCGTAAAACCCCACAAATCTCCCACCCACCGCACCAGAACCAGTACCTATCCAGACAGCCGAACCAATCAGCCCAGCACGATCGACTACAGCAAGCAATGAACCTGAGGTAATCGAAACAGAGATACCCACACCAACCCCACCAAGTAGCCAACACCTAGTTGAAACGAAAAAAGAAACAAAAAGAAAGAATCCACCACAATCATCTGCAAGAAGAACACTCTTTACAGATGACCTTGAAGCAGAATCCCCTAAGGTTCTAAAAAAGACAAAACCTGAAGATCCAAAAACTGATCTGTAGTCTCACAAGGCGTAACTGATCTACTTAACAAGTGTGACTGCATGACGATGTCCAAAAACCACTACTGCTAGAAATAAATCTGTACAATTTTACTCTTAAGTTCTATGTATAATGTACTTACAACAAGAAGCTGCATACTCGCACTTGCTGTCTTTTGTGTAGGCCTGTACAACTATGATGTTAACCTCTGGATGTACTGTACTTACAGCAACTAAATAAGCAGTCGCACTTCTTATCTTATATTCTTATGTTTTATATACTGAATATTTGCAAACCTTAAACTAGACTGCGGAAACCTATCTTATCTATCATATATACTAACATAAATATCCCACACACTAACCAAAACTTTCTATAACTTCACAATTAATTTTTTTTTATTAAACAGTAACAAATAGAAAGCAATAACCATATCATTTCATTCATAGATCAAGTACTAATTACATATTGTCATCATCCATACATTCCAACTACACAAAAGACATCTAAAAACAACACCCCTACCAACCGGAAAAAGTAACCCTGGACACTTTCCACTAGACAATACCCAAAAAGACACCAACAACGACTGAAAACTAACAATACAGACCTTAGACGCAGATACCAACCACCCAAAAGAAAGTAGCTAATACATCCTCAGTAGTCCATGTCTGCAACATCCTTCTCCCTTTTTCGAACGGCTGCATACATCTTATTCACGAACCCATTGATGATACCCAGATACGCCAAATCCTCCATCTGATTAGCCTTTAGCCGAGTCAACCACTTCCAAAAACATTAACAAAAAAATTAAAGCCCCCGCCGCAACACGCGGGTTAATTCCAACTCGTTCTATACAAAAGACAATAGTCCAATAGTCCAGGCCTAAGTATTTTTTTTTAATTACAGCTATTTAAGTATTTTATAATGAGAACAAATTAGACCTATGAATCCAAACGAGTAAGCAAGTTTTTTTTCTGGTAACGTTTGTGTATAATTTAATCCCCTCGTGGCATATGGCTTTTTAGATATTACTTTAATTTTAGATGTTACAGGACTTGCATACCTACACAGAAGTGACGAAGAAAAATCAGGGATGATTCATCGGAACATATCGATGGAAAAGATCCTCATCGACCAGCAATACAACCCGTTGATCACAGATGCAGGCCTACTGAAGCTACTGGCTGATGACAATGTCTACTCGGCACTCAAAGTTAGTGCTGCGTTAGGCTACATGGCTCCTGAGTATATCACAACAGGCAAATTCACAGAAAAGAGTGATGTATATGCTTTCGGAGTTGTGGTTCTGCAAATACTTTCAGGTAAAAGTAATCTTACCGGGTCAATACGAGCAGCTGCTATTGATGGGCTCTTTGAGGATTTTATAGACGAAACTCTTGAGGGTAAGTTTTCAGAATCGGAAGCAGATAGGTTGACTAGAATCGGGGTCATCTGTGTCGACGAGCTTCCTGAGAATAGGCTAACAATGGAGGATGTGATCCGCGAACTTACGAGTTCTGTTTAGTCAAATGTTGATTTTTTTGTATCTGAGTGTAACATTTTCTTTTGTTCAGATTGTAATTATATAATGTGATTCTATTACACAAGTCGGCTTATCCATAAGACACTTTTACTTATCGTCTGAAGTAAACAACATAACTTGAATGAAAACACTTTTACATGAGCAAGTCTTATTTCCTTCTAATCTAACAAATTGCAACAAAAACCGAGATTCTAACCAGAGGCTTGGTTTGGCTCATGCTCCAAAAACCACTCTGTTGGCCACCATTCAGGCCGGATTGGTTCCACCTTCACGTCTTCTTGTCCTTTAATGACTAAATTTCCCGACTCTTTAAAAGCTTCCTCAAGCCTTAGGACACCAAGCCCACGAGAGCCGAGAGCAGTGGTGACTGTTCCAGCTTTCTTCCCGGACTTCAGTGATGTTACTTCGGAACTGGGAGCAACCTTTTGCTCTACCTCTGATGAGATAATACTATTAGTCAATAACTCACATAACGATTAGTCAATCTTTAATTAGTCAAACACCAACCTGCTCCAGATTCGTTTAGGAACTTGAGTGGAAGTAAACGCTTGCGGATAACCCCACGGTGATGAGAACGGGCAATGAGTTCTTGGCCAATATAACAACCTTTGTCAAAGCTTATGGCGTTTAAACCAGCAAGATTGTATTCGAGTGGGATTGCCTCACCTGAAGAACATAATTCAATCAAAATTTCATAATGATAAATCTCAACATAATGTTTATATAAGATTATAAAATGTACCTTTCGGGATCTCAATAGAGCCTTCAGCCACTCCCCGTTCTAATCTCCATAGAAGGTAATTTTCTTCTGCGGTTTCTGTGTCGGCTTCAACCATAGGTGCTGCAATATAACGTTTGATTACTATATAACGTTTTAATTTATTAGCAACTATTATGAAGTTGGACTCACGTATTGAATTAGAGGGGAAAATTCCACGGAAGCCTAGGCAATCTAATCGGGGATCTTTGTGCCATTGCAAGCCAGTGTTATTTCCTTGTGAAGATGAGCTTCCCGTCGGGTCAATAGCACCACCCCACCCAACAGAAGCAGCTTGAGGATCTTCTAAAGATGAGGGTTGTCTCTTATGGTGGTCGGCACCAAAGCGCTGCCAACAAGAGAACTCTTCTCCCACGTTCTCGATATCAACCTTTGACCTCAGCCTATATCTGTGGAACAATGACAAAAGAGCCTCAATATCGATTTTTTTTGAAGTCACCTAGAATCCGGATCGGGTACAATGTTTACTGCACCTAGTCTGAAACTTATACTGGAACCCAATAGTCAGCATTATATTTATCACCCACTTCAAAACAGGCATATCTAAGGGGGTGTTTGGCAATCCCTATTGAATATGATCATGCAATGTCAAAACATTTCCTGATGTTTCGGTTGTATACCTATATTGTATTCTTGCAGATACTCATAAATTCATAATTTAGCTACTAACCGCAAATTTGCCATAGTCACAATGCCCATTTAACTAAACACCCGCTGCATAAGCTAAGTTCCACAGCCAAATGTTGTACTAAAACATTAAGCAAACTACAATCAAACTAAACACGTTATTTTCATAAGTCGGGAACTACCAAACAACAATCAAACGAAGAAAAAAGAAAACCAGAAACAAGGATTATGTAAAAAGCAACAAGCTTCCTTCTTTAGACGTTTCTGTTGTATGAGAAATTCGATATTCGGATAATAAGCTGTACGAGTATTTAGCAAACTCTGTTATCTAATAATCTACAAATAAATTAAACACCTAATATTTTATATCACAACGGCTCAAAAATGATTATTTGGCGACTAAAACATTACATAGTTCATCATGATATACACCATAACCATCTCACTGCAACTTGAAAAACGTAGCAATCAAATAAACTGTTTACTTGAACCCCCCAATTCATGATACAACTACTAAAGCCACAGATTTAATATAAAGAGATGATATGTTCAAGAACTTGTGATTGTAATCATTTCAAAAACCGATAGTCAATATTGTTACTCCTACCACTAACGATCCGTTTGGCTTTGAAGAATAAGTTTGGCAGATTTTATACCAACCGGGAAACATATATGCACGCTTTCACGCATGTTAAATTAACATATAAAACATATATGTACCTTATCACTAATTTTATAGTAACCGATTTTGATTACTTTCGATCTAGTTCACGTGCTAGATTTGTATGCAGCTTACTCCTACATGAGTATATTGTCTAAATGGAGTAAAAACAACATAAATTCATATAACCAAATTTTTAATTAACTAGGATAAATTAATCAGTTCTGTTACCACCCTTAAATATTTAGATAAACGTTTGGCAGATAATAATTATATAAGAAGCATGCAAACCAATTAAAAACATTTAACATAGGTTGTTGCAGCTATGATTTTTCCGGTCTACAATAGTATATTACTTAGAACACAATCAAATAAGGTAATAAAAGGATTGCGAAAAAACACATATTTTTGCGTCAAAGAATAAAGAGGGGGGGGGGGGCGGGGCGGGGGGGGGGAGGGGGGGGGGTTAGGTGCCAAACTTAATTACTCCGTAGTAAGTACTTGATTAGACTAACAAACCCATAAATTCGCATCCAATTAATCATTAACTTCAAAAAAATTAATCGTCTAATAAAAACCTGAGTATCATATTTCAGCCTTTCTAAGGGTGTTTGTTTTGGTTTATTATAGTTGGCCTTATCTTGGTCTTGGGTCTTATGTTTAAAAGCTCGCGTTTTGTTGGCTTATTTTGAACTTTACGGCTTATATAAGTTTATCTTAGGGATGTGCTTGGATTTCATTTTTCAAATGTTCATGTGATATCAACTAGCTTTTAAGATCTTTCTGTAGTATGCAAAATGTGATATAAAACCCTTTTTTTTTCCCCACCCCCCATAATACAGCTGCAATACTGATCTAGCATATTCTGTTATCTACTTAAGTACAAATAAATCATTACAGCTAATTTGTTTATTGCAGCAACTCATACAAAGATCATCTATCACTAACTTATTACTACTTAATTCATAATGATGTACACCGTACCCAACACCCAACTAACTGTAGCTTAAATAGTCACAAACTCACAATGCCAATCAATAAAAAGTTAAAAACTCAATGCCAAACACCCCTGCATCTACATAAGCTAATTTCTAAGATAAATACAGTAGATAATCTATATCTATTCTATACTACATATAAAGAGAAAACACATTCGATTAAAACTTAAAAAAGAGTATGTTGTTAGACTAAAATACCCATACTTATAAAAGACAATGCAATCCTTAAATTTTTAAATACTTAACTAAAATTTACATCATTAAGGTGTTTGTTTCGGCTTATGGCTTATTTGAATTTGGGCTTATGTTTCATAAGCTCACTTTTTGTGGCTTCTTTCGAAACTTTTCGGCTAATACAAGTTTATTATGTCATAATAAACTTATATTAGACAAAAAGTTTCAAAATAAGCCATAAAAAGTGAGCTTATGAAACATAAGCCCAAAACAAACTAAGCCATAAGCCGGCTATATATATAGGGTATGTTTTGGCGAAAGCTTGAAAGGGGAGAGTATATTTTTGTAAAGTTGTTTGGCGAATTTGTATTCGAACCAGCTTATCAATGTAAAATTGCACAAAGATACATCAAATTAAATTCAGATATATTTACGACTATGCTTGATAATCCCTTATATCTTGAAGGGAATGTAACTAACTATAAGCCCCTAAAACTGATTTTATAAGCTAGCTTACTTGTTAAAAGTGTCCACCAGCTCATCCAAGACAGAAGCATCCACGTCAGCAAGAAGCACCACACCATCATCACCCGACCCAGGCCCAGACCCACTCTCATCAATCCTCTCCTCAACCCGAGTCGCCTCATACAAAAACAAATCATACAAAAACCTCCCTTGAGGATTCAACATCGCAGCATACAACGACCTAACCGAAGAAGCCGGAACATTAGGCGTGACCAAGCTGGCTTTCTCGTCACCGACAGAATCACCGAACCTGCGAACATCGTTTGTGATTAAGCCTTGTAGGAACTTAAGTGTGTCTGGGCCGCTGAACCGGACTACGGACCGGGTTTTGAGGCGAGAAGCCATGGGTCCCACATCGTGTAAGGTTGTTGTTGAATAGGTTCTGAAAATGGGTTGTTTTAAGGATGAATGTTTGGTGATAAACCTCTTCATTTTTGTTTTTATGTTTTAAAGATGATGATGGGTTTAAGGACGATGATGTTGTTTTGTTTGTGGGCTTTTTCTTATTTGTTTGATACGTGGAAATGGGTTCATAACACGTGTGTTGTTGTGCCGCTTTGTGGAATAAGTTTGACTTCCGAGCTTTTAACGAGCTCAAACTCGTCTTAATAAACAAGTTCAACGGATATAAATAACGAGTCGAGCTTAAGCTTTTAATACCTCAAGCTCAAGCTTTTCAAGACTTCATGCACATATATAATGTTAGTACAAAATATGTCACGGTATGAGATGGGCTTAGATCGCTTGTTGGAGCTCTCTTCAGGCTAGATCTTGTACTAAACGAGGTGATTGAGATGATTTCCTGCACAATGAAAATAAACCGTTAGCCTTACCGTGGGGACGGACCCCACGATTAAACTCCGACGCGATAGTAAGAAATCATGTTGTCAGAAGTATGTGTGTGTATTTGGAGGAGTCAGAAAATTGTACCTTTTGGCATGTCAGATGATCCATTTTTATAGGGGAGTCTAGTACTAAGGTTTCCTAGTATTTCGCCTACAATTGTAGTGGCTGGAGTGGGACCCTTTGTCGGGTAAGGGTTCGCGGTTATTGTGACTGCGAACACGGGGTTACCTTCCGTGGACGTTAGTTAATCCATGGATAGCTTGCGGAAGTGACTTGTAGCCGATCCGCGTCCGTCTAATTGTGTCCGGGCCGTGCAGTATAGTTCTTGGTATAGTTCCGGCCCGTTACGCTTATCATTTATTTAGTTGGGCCGGGGCCCAAATTTATTGGTATGGCCCAGGCCCAAAAGCCTGATGTACCCATTATACGTCATCAAGTCCCCTCAGTCTAGTATTGTTTAATGTGCTCGGCGTTGTGCCGCGTGCGGTGAATGTTGTTAAACTTTGTTCCTTTAGTACCGCACGTCTTCCTTCTTCCGCAACTGTTAGCTTCTCCGCGACTATCCTTTAACTGGTTAGGTAGGGTTTGGGTGACGTGTACTATGGCATTAGAGTTTATTAAATTTGTCAAGAAGCTACTTGCAGAGTTAGAACCTGAAGACTAAGGTTGATGGGATTGAGAAGGGTTTGAGTGTTGGCTAACCACCACACAACAAATGGTCATCAGTTCACCATGCTTAACAAGCATAAGAACTGGCTAGTCCATAAGCAAACGGCTTGTGGTAAAGACTTCTCAAATCCGTTTATGGTTGACAATTTACCAAAAATTGTAGGGTTCTCAACTCACCTTGCTTCTGTGGTGAAGAGTTGGCTAGTCCATGATCAAACAGTTCATGGTAAAGACTAATCAAATCTGTTGATAGCTGATAGTTTGCTAAAAACTATATGGTTTATCAATGCACCATGTTATGGCAATGAAGCATTGGCTAGTCCAAAAGCAAACGGTATTTGGTAAAGACAAATCAATTCCGTTGATGGTTGACAGTTTACCAAAAACTGTATGGTAATTAACTCACCATGTTTTTAAAATGAAGAGTTAACTATCCCAGAGCAAACGGCTACTGGTAAAGGAACATCAAATCCGTTAATGGCTGGTAGTTTGCCAAAAACTACAAAGCCAACTTAGTTGGATTGTTGCTGAAAAGATGTTGCTGTGTTGCTGAGAAGACAAAGTTGCTGCTGAAGAAGGATAGAGTTTAAAAGATCAAGAAATGATAAGAGTGTTTGGATACATCCTCTAAGAGCTTAAAGAAGATAAATTTGAAGAAACATGAAGGTAAAAGAGTTCAACATTCATGTTTAAGGGAGGATTGTTAGGATTTATGTTTTCCTAACTTAGTACCGACAGTACAAATAGTTAGTACCGTTAGTTATAGTTAGTACTGACAGTACAAAGTGTTAAGTACTGATCAGTTAGTTAGTACCGTTAGTAGAAAAATAGTTAGTACCGTTTATGAGATATCTTAGGAAAAGATAAGTATGCGTTTTGTAAGCTTGTTCTGTTAGGGGTTATCCTTAGTCTATAAAAGGATTCCTCTTAGCATAGTTAGTAAGACGATCTCAAGATATCTTATAGCAAAATCATATCTAAATAGTTAGTAATCTGTAATCGTTCAAAAGCAGATTAATAGAAGTTATTATTTAGTTATTCATTGTTTTTCTTAGTGCTTGTGTTAAGATTCCGCATTAACACATAGCATTCATAATCAGTGTTTCTACATAGTCAGTTGTATTTATACATCTTGGCTATCATCCTTAAGAGGCTGCAGAGATCTATTCCTAAGAGGGACTCACATCAATTGTGGCCGTTTAATCAAATTGTGTGCACTCAAGGATTGCCAAGCTGTCATTCCTTGATGTGACAGCTTGTGCTTCCTTTTTTAGTGCAAATCCCACATCTCTTGTGTGCTTTACCATAGCTGACGTGTACTTGTGCTTGATCTTGAGCTAATGAATGCCTTGATAAGACTGAATTAACCTCGCCATTTCATTGTACTACACTTGAAAGCTTTCAAAAGAAAAATCAACGGTTTCCTATCTTCAAGAAGAAAAGGAAAATTTTACGGAATTAAAAAAATCAACGGTTTCCTATCTTCATACAAAAATGATCTTCTTGATAAACTCATAGAGTCAGACAAGAAAATTAAGGAATTAGACAACATTTTGGTTAAAACGAGCTAATCAATTCAAAACGATGCACATGCTTTCACCAAAGCCAGACTCATTTTACCACACTGAATAATGAATGGCTCTTGGTTATCAAAATCTATTTTATCTTAAGCAAGCTCAGAATAAGCAACAGATTTATAATAGCAAAGTTTTGTTAAATAAGCATGATCCTCCTGTTGTTTATGATTCGGAGGAAACATTACAACTTGCTTAAGAGTCATTTAAAAATGAAACAACAAGATAAGGAATTAAAATCTGCAAATTATGAAAAGATTTATATGCTTTCTGAGGTTTTTGTTTCTCAAACGGCTAAGTCATAAGAAGCGGTCTATTTTTCAAATACTTCCAAAAATACCAGTGTTTCTACATAATTTCTAAACCAATTTTGATACCCAATGATGAATTGTTGGACGATACTCCTAAAAAGAGTGTTACACAGAAATTCCTCAATGAGGTAAAAGACACTAGTGTGACTCTTCAACGTGTTGTAAAGTCAAAAATGTCATTAAATACAAGTAATTGGTCATCACATATTCATTAAGAGATTCAAAAGGAATTTCAAGATGAAATTGCTTCTATCGTTAACCAAATTGACGTAAGAGTAATTCATTTTGAAAAGGAATTTTAGAAGGAAGCAACCAATTTTATACGAGACTACAAATCTCTTGCAAAATAAGCTGATGAATCTCTTGAAAAGATCAAATGTTTGGGAAAAGAAAATAAACATCTCTTGAGAGCAGTTGTTAATCATGATATAATGTTTATTGTGCAAAATCACTCTCTTTTAGATACATCAAATCTCCAAACTGAGCTTGAACGTACGAAATAAAAGCTTGAAACATGTATCATCAAAAAGGAGAATAAATATGCTGATATTTGGAAAAATGGTACAAAAATGTAAGAACTGCAAATATGAAAAAGTTTCCTACGATAAAGCCTATAATGACATGCAACAGAAAATTAAACGGTTGCAAGCTCAGTTGGGTGATCTTAAGGGAAAGAGTATGGATACTCAATGTGCAATAAAATCCCTTGATTCTTTGTCTCAAAAACTTAAGGATGAGAACGTGTCCTTAGAATTTCAGCTTTTGTCTTTAGAAAAAAAGAATGAACACCTAATGTTAGTTTACAAGGACCTTTTTGATTCTATTAAACAAACATAGGCTCAAACCAAACTCAAAACTGACTCTTTGCAAGAAAAACTTAATGAAAAGATTTATGAAAATGATATTTTAAGAGCCCAATTACAAGATAAGCTTTCTAAACAAAAAGTTGTTTTGGAAGGTACGCGTGTGAATACTAAGTTTGCAAAACCTTCAACCTTGGGAACTAAACTAAATTTATTCGGTAACTTCATTTCCAAAAACTCAATTTATTCCCAAGATTGTTGAGAAAAATGATTTGACAAAACCAGTCACTTCACACTCGGTACCAGAATCAAAAGAAATAAAAGTTGTGAAAAATGAAAAAGTGATTGCCCAATGAATGTTTTGAATTAATCTTTTTAAGCACTCTAGGGTAGATGATTTTGAGCCTAACAAACAAGTAAAAACAAGCGTTAGGACAAAACCAATCACTACTTCACAACCTCATGTCATCAACAAAAAAATGTGAATTCTAAAAAAATGTGTCATCTTCTACACGAGTAGAAAGCACTACTAGGAGTAGAAGACCACAACCTAGGAGCAATACAAAGAATTATAGGGTCCCCTTTGCGTCTAGGAGTAGTTGGATCAAGAATAATGAAATGGAAATAGAAGAACACCATAGGAATTTATCGTCTTTTAATAATCAGAAACATATGTCATCTGAATGTAATAACATTAAGCTTGTTATTCTAAATGATAAATCTGAAGTTATTTGTGCTATATGTAAGAAATGTTTGATTACTGCTAAACATGATGAATGTGTTTTTTATTTTTTGAATGGCATGAAATCTTGTGGTAAAACCCAAAGGCTAATGTTTCAAACATTGCAAATCAAAATAAACATAAGGAAAATGTTAAGAAAACTGAGAAGTTTCGCAAACCTATAACTCATTTTAGGTGGTTACCTACTGGAAGAATTTTTTACCTCAGTAGTAAATTACTTGACAATAATAACACTAAAACTAAGAATAAAATATCAGCGTGTGATAATGCATGTACTTCTAACCCTCATAAACCTACAAGCAAACGGTTTCCAAATTCTACTTCTTTTAAATTTGTTTATAGTGCATAGACTCGGGTTGTTTTAAGCATATGACGACTGATGACATCAAATAACGTCACATTTATACCATCATTTATCCTAAATAAACTAACCACTTTTGTATAATTATTGCAAGAATGTGTACTTAAATGCTTAAAAGTGTTATTTGCAGTAATTGAGGAGTGATTTATGAAGGCATGCTAAAAGGCGCATACTTTGGAGCTTAAACGAAGACATTTGAAGATTACTCATTTCTGACCAATACGTCGTATCCAAGAAAAGAGATACAGCGTATCAACGCCAAGTCTTCACAAGAAAACGCGTATTCATAATTCCCAATACGGCGTATCTACATTCTGCCATATGCCGTATCCATGAAGATAACTATTTAGAGATACGAAAATATTATTATTTTGGGAATGTATATTGTATTGATTGTAAACTTTGCGCGCACTCCAAGGGATACACCCCAATACGCCGTATTGGCCTAGCCCAATACGGCGTATCCAGCATTTTTCAGAGGTTATAAATAGAAGACTCAAAAACGAGTTTTCAGTGTGCAAAATCATATTCTTCATACCATACATATAAAAGACGATTTTCTAAAGAAAAGAAGAGCAACAAAGGTCAAGCATCGATCACGATTCCATAGAAGACACCGTGTAATTTCCTTACTCTTGTAATCATTTATTTTTTGGTATCGTTCGGTAAAACGTTTAGTTTACCTTGGTTAATTGATCACACTTGTATAATTACAATGGTTATGGGCTAATACCTTTGGGTATTAGTCATCTTAATGAAGATTTAATGTTTGGCTTGTTTTAAAATCGATTTCCTTAGTTTATCATTGAAAGTTTAA
>BQNB010127920.1:0-19363 GCA_026074375.1 Tanacetum coccineum | reverse complement strand
GTGTTCTGATTATAGTGTGTCAAATGCTTAAGGTTTAGGGAAGATCCAACTTGATGGTGTCATTTTCAGTACCAAGAAGACAATAATCAACAAATGTCTCTCCAAGAAACTTTTTGTTCAGTTTTGAATTTTACATCAAAAGAGATGTTAACGGTATCAAATATTTTGACTCTTATATAAATCACTCTACTTGTAACAGGTTTACATGGTTTAAATTTAGGGTATGTGATAAAAATTGAACCTGGTCTGCCACTCTTTCTGTACAACTATTCTGATGAGACGCTAAATGTCATATTTTGAGGCTGAAAGCTCGAGCCGAATGAACATAAACCCATTAGTTTAGACCGAAAAGCCGAGGTAAGGTTATAGGGCTTCTACAGGCCGAAAAGAAAAGTCATGGAGAGGATCGATAGGATTATGCAAATGTTACGCCCTCTCGGGTTTCCTCGGGATGAAGATAGCTACATATGCAAATGCAAGAACAACACTTGAAACAAGAAAGAGTGTTGGCTAAAACTTTTATCTTTGCATTCAGATCTGGTGCTGTCATGGGTTTTCTCCTTGCTGCAAATGGTCTTTTGGTTTTATGCATTACTATTAATATTTTCCAAATGTATTATGGTGATGACTGGGAAGCCCTTTTCGAGGTGATAACTGGTTATAGTCTCGGCGGCCATGTTTGGTAGAGTTGGTGGTGGTATTTACACTAAAACCATTGATGTTGGTGATGATCTTGTTGGCAACGTCGAAAGGGACATTTCAAAATACAATCCTAGAAATCCCGCTGTAAGTTATCGCCCTATACCCTTTTAGAGGGTGTTTGGCATTGCTTATTTAAGTGCTTGTTTGCTTATGCTCAAAGAGGATACACTTTGAGTGTTTGGGTCAAAATGGTAATTTGCTTATTTTTGAGCAAACAAGCATCTAAAAAGTCAAGAGGTACCAAGGAGAAGCTGAGGGAAGTGAGTTGTCGTGTTTCCTGAAATGATCAAGTACAAGTAATGGTAATAAGTTATCAGGGTGTTTGGTTTACCTTATTTTCGGGCTTATGAACTTATTTTGTGCGAATATATTTCACAATGAAGTCTAACTATAACCTTTAGTTGATTATTAGACATCTGCCTCTTGGTGAAGGAAGTCCAGTTTCATATATTCATCGGCTTAAGAATACAAGTTTTTGTGATGAACCGCCATCTTCATTTCTTTTGTAATCTGTTATGCTTTCTGATCAAATGGTAACTCCCGTTTTATATCTTTGTGCCACTACTTGAGCTTCTAACATACAGTTTCTTATGGACAACGAGGCATGTTCCAGATCAACCGAATTGAATTTGTTCAATCTAAATCATTTCTACATCATGACATCCAGCCGGATAATTTTCTTATGGGCTTAGGACGTAGAGCTAATCAGGTAATGTAGTTGACCATTCATTTTAGTTTCCAATTGGAGCCTTTGAAATATCCCTCATTCAACCTCATTGCAAGTCTACATCATTGACTTTGATCTAGTAAAAAGATACCGGGATAACACTCACCAACACATTCCGTACATGTAGGATTATTGACCAACACATTCTCTAATTAGCCTGTGTATACCCATTATTTCCCTCACAGTAATACATGAATTATCATTTCTTAAGTGATATCCATTTCTTAAGTGATAACCATTAATCTTTATTTCGTTACCCATTATTAATCTTTATTTCTTAAGTTTTGTCACCTACTCTAGATGAATTTGTAATTCGAAAAAAGGTTCTTTGCTTCTTTAGTTCTCCTATCTGCTATAATATCCTGCGTGATACAATAAAGGTTATGAATTACATAAGTAGACACTAATAGTATGACTGTTCTATATTCTTTGGCTTTATCTTGTCACAGAAATAAAACCATGGGCAGGGCAACAAATCTCATAATCAATTCTACCCAACTCCACTCCGCTACTAATTATAAACGAAGTCTCAGGTCTTAAAATGTAAGCAAAATATCCGACTCCCCAATGGGAAAACTAAATGTAAAGTTGAACATTATAACTAGGTTTCAAACATATGTCCTATTGGGCCTTATGGAACAGTTGTAGCTGAAACTAACATTCAGCTGTACCATTTACTTTCAGTGATTAGTTTGAGCTAGTCTTTATGAGCAAGTTATAAATTCCCATTTTAAGAACTATTTTCTACTATATCTGTAGCACTAGTTATTCTGACAACAAAAGAGACAATCTTAAAAACTTAATGCGTAGCCAAATATATACTAGGATAGTGTAATACCTCCCATGTCAACAATGTAAAGTTCGCCTTGGGAGAACCATTAAGCAAATAATTCATAACTTCCATAGACACTTTAATTTTCTCTAGTTTTTCCCTCTCATTTACTTTTGCTGTATAAATCTTTAAAAGCCTTAAGTTAGCAAATAGGGAAGGTTGAGGCGAGATAATTTCCACTAATGGAGAAAGAAGCTGCAAGTATTTTATTTAGAACGGAAACTAAGTGAGAGAAGACATAGGTCAATGCAATTTTCATAACTATGTACGTAAATAAATATACAAATACGTGCAAAAAATCTTTATGAGCATTGGACATCTACGATAAAGTATTTGGCTAATCTATTGAGATACCTCTTTATTTATAAACTAAATAAAAAGGAAAAAACAAGGGCAATGTCGTTGGACTAGAGGTAGAATAGTTGGAATAGGAGTGAGAATCGGAATAGGTTTGCTAAACATAGGTAAAATAAATTTGTTTCTTAGGTTTATACACATATAAACAAAAATGCAGTTTTGTGGATGTTTGCCATTTACTTTCAGTGATTAGTTTGAGCTAGTCTTTATGAGCAAGTTATATGAGAAGCTATGATATGTATGTGATGAAATCCGTGCATTGTAAAAGGATTGATTGTAAATTTCTAACTAATGAAAAAAAAGAAATGAAGTTTTAAAGAGTCTCTTGGTAACATATCTGTATATATGATAACTTGTTTATTCGTGTCATATTGTTAATCGGCTTAAAAGGGAGACAATATACTTGGCATCTTTCAGTCAGCTCATAATTCTGATACCTCTAGGAGAAAAAAAGCCTGCGACTATTGCTTGTGTGGCACATCGATAGGCTGCAACCTGTTAAATATACGACGTTAAGTCCTCATATGGCATAACCATCATATTACTTGGTAGAATTAGCTCAATCATTACGGAATGTATTGTGACCCAGTTCAAGTTGTTAGCCAGTTTAGGTCTGTACAATTTGATGTAAGTAGATACTTTGGTTAAGTTAAAGTAATAAAGGGTGTGCATTACACAAGCTTGTCCAAGTTTTATATCTCATTCCACTGTTTATGTTGTGTAGCGTTCAGCTATTCAAGCTTTTCTGAGAGGTTCATCAGTTGTAGTTTCCGCACCCACAAGTGCAGGTAAAACTTTAATAGCTGAAGTTGCAGCTGTTGCTACGGTAGCTAGAGGAAAGAGATTATTCTATACTACTCCTCTCAAGGCACTATCCAATCAGAAATTTCGAGAGCTTTGGTATGAAGCATTTCTACATCTAAGAAAGAAAATGATTAAGAATAACGAAAACTATTACTTTGTTCACCTATATGCTTTATTTCACAGTACTACATGAATTATCATTTCTTAAGTGATATCATTTCTTAAATAATGGTTTGGGTAACGAAATAAAGATTAATAGCATGTTGTTATTTCACTAGCAACTTTATATCAAATAACTATTGGTGGCAATTTGGACTGTTTGAGTAAGTGGAGTTCAGGAAACAGAAAGGTTGAATGTGAGTTGAATGGATTGGTTTGGGTATTGTTTGTTCAAAATTATTTTTAAAAACCAAATAACCCAAACCGATTAACCCTACTAAACCATAAACCGCCCGAACGTACACCCCTACTCTTCGGGAGACTCTCCAGACCCAAATGCAAGAAACAAAAAACTTGCTCTCAACAATGTCAAAGCCTATCAATCACTCTAGTAAAACTCTAAAAACGAGAGGTGTTTAAGCCAGTCACATCACTACTAATTGTGCTATCTTCGTTCTTCATCCTGAATGTGCTTTGAAATTTATATCATCGGGGTATTGTATGTGAGGCCAAGATGTACCCATAACTTGAGCTTCTATAACCTTGGCTTGTTACGAGCCGAACTCGAGCTTTGGCAACCTTGGGCTCAACTCGGCTTGTTTCTACCCTTATACGGTACTAGCTAAAACTATTACTTTGTTCACCTATATGCTTCAAAAATCTACTTGGGCACAAAAAGCCATACATATAGCTAGTTTTTCGTAAAATATGTAGTTTATATTTGTCTTGGCTAAAACACTTAAAGAATCAAACTTATATTTGTTTCGGCTTTAGACTAGACTAAATACATTTTTTCAAAATAGCAAGCTGGTTCTCATTAAATATTGTCCAAAAAGAATTTCTATATTGCGCCTAAATGATTTTTGTTGTCTAAGGTAGTTCCTGTGCCACCACCTAGTTACACAGTAGTTCCCCCCATGGTTGCATTCAGGGACTACTTTGTTATTACTCTCTCTATGTTTAAAAATGTATACTTATATTAATTACGAATATTAAATTAACACACGAGGTCATGAGGAGCAAGAGTTTCACAAAATACTTGGCCATGCGAGTTTAGATAGATCAATTGACCGAACGGGTATCGCTTGAAAGGTTAGAAACCCCTTGAGATAATTTTGTGCACACCATAAAGTGAACATCATGTGTTAGATACTTTCGAATAATCAACTGACCAAAGTATATTTAGAATCAAAGGTAATGATTTAGAGATGATATTTTTTTATTTTTTCAAATAGGAAGTACTTTTTCTTCAGTAATTTTTTTAGTTATTAGGGGTTTAGCAAACAAAAGGGCATGGAAGTATTGGACTAGTTAAGTGGAAATAATGTTGTTTAACTAATTCAGGTTAATGCCTTCTTAAACAATGTTTTATTTTTCCATGATTTTTAGCTTTTGGATGACAACTCAGAATATATGTGAATTAAAAGGCTTATCTTATATCACATTCAGAATCATCTGATTATATGTAATGCTTATTCGGTGATGAGAAGGATACAACTAATCCTAAAACTATTTGTGTAAGTCTCTAGTTGATACGGTCTCTTAGCAGTAGATGTATACTTGTGAGCCTCTCCTATATATATGATCTATTTCTTTTTTCTTGCCTTGTTTAGAAATGCATCGTATCATACTTGATACTTTTCACTTTTGTTATTTAAATTTGATCATCTGATTTGGAGACCATATATCTCATACAGGGCAAAAAGTCTATGTCTAGATGGAGAAAAATATTTGCAAGCAGCCAAGCTATGTGAAACTCTAATGCCAACATTTCCACAACTGATACGCAAAATGAGGTGTTGCTGAAGCAGAGGCACTTCTATTTGTATATGTCTAAAATTTTGTGTTGTTTTTGTGAAGAAATGTATTCAAGTTATGAAGTTCCGGGTCACTAATCGAGTCAATTTAGGGTTGTATGGAAACTGCAACAGGGAGGTTTAAACAATATTAAGGCTACTTATTTGATATTTCTTAGCTTTAATTAGTGAAAGTTAGTTTCACTTCTGACCATGTTTTATTATTTCTTAGGTTTTCAAGATAGCGTGAACAAATTGGTCACGTGAAAATGTATGTCTCATTTTAATATACGTGAAAAACATGATCACATATGTGAAAATTAATTCTTCATTGGCCGCAGAGGTTCACATGAGCCGAATACGGGCTATCCAAAAGGGTAGTCGCCCTGGGATTGGTCGGCTCGCAATATCGAGTCGGAAACTCAAATATACCAAAAAAAATTGATTACGTGTGAAAATTAATACTTCGTAACATGGTCACATGTCAAAGTACGCATCTCATAGCATTTTAAGATATGTGAACAACTTGGTCATATGTGAAAATATAAATCTCATAGCTTTTAAGATGCGTGAACAACTTAGTCATATGTAAAATAAGATAAAATATATTGATGTTTAATAAACGATTATTTAAGTTTTGTAAAAGTATCTTCGCGCGTAAAAATTATGAGCAATGATTGAAGCATTGATCTTACTAACGTATATTATATACTTTAAGTGTAAAAATAGGAGACAATAATGTTTAACAGACGATTATTTAAGTTTTGTAAAAATATCTTCTCGCGTAAAAATTATGAGTAAAGCATTGAAGCTTTGATCTTACTAGCGCATTTTATGTACTAGAAGTGCAAAAAAATTGTATATATTTATGTTAAATAAATGATTATTTAAGTTTTTTAGAAATATCTTCATGCGTATTCGGGTGTTGGTTGTGGTTGCTGATAACGTGTACTAAAACCTATTACCTATTTAATTGGTTTCTTTTTAGCTAAGCTAATATCATGCTTTTGAACCATAAGCAAATGGATATAACCCAAGTTGACCCGTTAGCAAATCGATATAACTCAAAATGACCCATTTTCATGGTTATAAATTAAAACTGATATATTTATGTTACTTGTACCTTGCAGCCCTTTAGTAAAATTTGTTACTAAATGCATTCATCAACATAAGTATAGTAATGAACAACAACTTTCTAAAGTTTCTATAAATCATGAATGCAAACTAGAGCACTAATCGAATAACAGTTTCTCTATTTGGAATGCCATCTCCTCCAAAACAGATAATCGCAACTCGAGGGCGTCTGTTAACCTTAGTCTTTTGAGCTCTATAGCTTCCATTTTCGGTTGTAATGTCTACAATATGTAAAGACCAGGTAAATTCCTTTGTTAAGCAAAGTCAAAAGACCGGTTGATCTTTCGCATAGTAAAGAGAAGAAAGTACGAAAGAATATTAAACGGAGCACATCGCAAAAAAGATTCTAAATATGAGAAATCTCCTTTTTCTATAAGAAGGAAATAAAAAACACGAACGAAAAAAATAGGGCCTTTCTAGCTCTAGTTTCGGATGAGCTTCTCCTAATTATGTCTTGTAATAGAACATGTCGACTCTTTGACCAAGACTCCGCATTTTGCTCCGTCCATGTAGCGCATGAATTTCTTGGAATGTAGAGAGACCAAAAGACTAGAAGTATAAAAATAGGAGGTACTGATGTTTAATAAACGATTATTTAAGTTTTGTAAGAATACTTTCACGCGTGTAAATTATAAGCAAGTAATAAAGCTTTGATTTTACTAGCGTATTTTTATACTAGAAGTGAAAAGTATGAGACACCGATATTTAACAAACCATTATTTAAGTTTTGTAAGAATATCTTCAAAGGTGCAAAATATAAGCAAGGATTGAAGTTTTGATCTTACTAGAGTATTTTTCATACTAGAATTGCAAAAATATAAGATATTGATATTTAATAGACGATTATTTGAGTTTTGAAATAATATCTTCACACGTGCAAATTATAAGCAAGTATTGAAGCTTTGATCTTACTAGCGTATTTTTTATACTAGATGTACAAAAACAGGAGATATTGATATTTAATAAATAATTATATAAGTTTTGTAAGAATATCTTCAAGTGTGCAAATTATGAGCAAGGATTAAGCTTTGATATCACTAGCGTATTTTTTTACTTGATTTACAAAAATAGGATATATTGATGTTTAATATACGATTATTTTTGTTTTGTAAGAATATCTTCACGCGTGCAAATTATGAGCAAGGATTGAACCTTTGATCTTACTATCGTATTTTTTATACTAGAAGAGTAAAAAGATAAAAATATGATATATTGATATTTAATAGACAATTATTCAAGTTTTGTAAGAAATATCTTCACTTGTGCAAATTATAAGCAAGTATTGAAGGTTTGATCTTACTAATATATTTTATAAACTAGAAGTGCAAAATTATGATATATTGATATTTAACAAACGATTATTTAAGTTTTGTAAGAAAATCTTCATGCGTGAAAATTAGGAGCAAGGATTGAGGTTTTGATCTTACTAGCGTATTTTTCATATTAGAAGTGCAAAAATATGAGACATTGATATTTAATAAACGATTATTTAAGTTTTGTAAGAATATCTTCACACGTGTAAATTATAAGCAAGTATTGAAGCTTTGATCTTACTAGCTTATTTTTTATACTAGAAGTACAAAAATATTAGGTATTCATATTTAATAGTCGATAATTTATGTTTTGTAAGAATATGTACACACGTAAAAATTATGAGCAATAATTAAAACTTTGTTCTTACTAACGTATTTTTTGTTACTAGAAGTACAAAAATAGGAGATATTGATGTTTAATGGACGATTATTTAAGTTCTTTAATACTATCTTCACGCATGCAAATTACGAGCAAGGATCGAAGCTTTGATCTTACAAGTGTATTTTTTATACTAGAAGTGCAAAAATATGAGATATTGATATTTAATAGACGATTATTTAAGTTTTGTAAGAATATCTTCACACGTGCAAATTATAAGCAAGTATTGAAGCTTTTATCTTACTAACGTATGTTTTATACTAGATGTACAAAAATATGAGATATTGATATTTAATAGACGATTATTTAAGTTTTGTAAATATATCTTCACACGTGCAAATTATTGAAGCTTTTATCTTACTAGCTTATTTTTATACTAGATGTACAAAAATTGGAGATATTGATTGATGTTTAATACACGATTATTTAAGTTTTGTAAGAATATCTTCACATGTGCAAATTATGAGCAAAGATTGAAGCTTTGATCTTACTAACATATTTTTTATGCTAGAAGTGCAAAAAATATGAGATATCGATATTTAATAGTCGATAATTTAAATTTTGTAAGAATATCTTCACGTGTGCAAATGATGAGCAAGGTTTAAAACTTTGATCTTATTAGGGTATTTTATTACTAGAAGTATAAAATAAAAGATATTGAGTACAAAAATAGGAGATATTGATGTTTAATAGACGATTATTTAAGTTTTGAAATACTATCTTCACATGTGAAAATTATGAGCAAAGATTGAAGTGTTGATCTTACTAGTGTATGTTTTGAACTAGAAGTGCAGAAATATGAGATATTGATGTTGAATACACGATTAGTTAAGTTTTGTAAGAATATCTACACGCATGCAATATATGAGCTAGGATAGAAGCTTTGATCTTATTAGCGTATTTTTTATACAAGAAGTGTAAAAATATGAGATATTAATATTTAATAGACGATTATTTAAGTTTTATAAGAATATCTTCACACGTGCAAATTATAAGCAAGTATTGAAGGTTTATCTTAGTAGCGTATTTTTAATATTAGAAGTGCAAAAATAGTACATATTGATATTTAATAAACGATTATTTAAGTTTTGTAAAAGTATCTTTACGCGTGCAAATTATGAGCAAGGATTGAACCTTTGATCTTACTAGCGTATTTTTATACTAGAAGTGCAAGAATATAAAAATATGATATATTGATATTTAATAGACGATTATTTAAGTTTTTTAAGAATATCTTCACGCGTGCAAATTATAAGCAAGTATTGAAGATTTGATCTTACTAGCGTATTTTTCATATTAGAAGTGCAAAAATATGAGATATTGATATTTAATAAACGATTATTTATGTTTTGTAAGAATATCTTCACACGTGCAAATTATAAGCAATTCTTGAAGCTTTGATCTTACTAGCGTATTTTTTATACTAGAAGTACAAAAATATGAGGTATTCATATTTAATAGTCGATAATTTATGTTTTGTAAGAATATGTTCACACGTGCAAATTATGAGGAATAATTAAAACTTTGTTCTTACTAGCGTATTTTTTGTTACTAGAAGTACAAAAATAGGAGATATTGATGTTTAATGGACGATTATTTAGGTTCTGTGATACCATCTTCACGCATGCAAATTACGGGCAAGGATTGAAGCTTTGATCTTACAAGTGTATTTTTTATACTAGAATTGCAAAAATATGAGATATTGATATTTAATAGACGATTATTTAAGTTTTGTAAGAATATCTTCACACGAGCAAATTATTAAAGCTTTTATCTTACTAGCTTATTTTTTATACTAGATGTGCGAAAATGGGAGATATTGATGTTCAATATACGATTATATTAGTTTTTTAAGACAATCTTCATGCGTCAAATGATGAGCAAAGATTGAATTTTTGATCTTACTAGCATATTTTTTTGTACAAGAAGTGTAAAAATATGAGATATTGATGTTTAATACACGATTATTTAAGTTTTGTAAGAATATCTTCACACGTGCAAATTATGAGCAAAGATAGAAGCTTTGATCTTACTAACATATTTTTTATTCTAAAAGTGCAAAAATATGAGATATTGATATTTAATAGTCGATAATTTGGAAGATGATGCTGGTGAGATTCTTGGAGTTCATTCTTAGGGTGATTGTGGTAATGTTACCACTGATGATAATGAAGATGTTACGCAAGTTATTGCTCCTGAAAAAGACTCCATCATTGCGCCTCAATCTACACCCCCGGGTAATGATTTAAATATTGCTGTTGAGTCTGGTTCTTCGTTGATTGATTATATTGGTCCTCTAACTAGTGACGAGATAGATTCTAATAAACGATGGAGCTATAGAGACCCCAATGGAAATATTCACGGGTTGTTCTCTCTCGCGCAACTACGTTCTGGAAATATTATTTTCCTAGCGATCTTTAGATTTGGATTTATTATGGCAACATTAAAGAAGCTATTCTACTCATAATGCATATCGAACGAACAAAGGATGCCGGTTAGATCACTTTTTGGTATGATGCCTCGGGTGTTCGGTTTCGTTCATGGGAGTTAATTCAGTTGGCGCCATGGTGGGATCTTTCTTATTCTAATAGCCTTTGGTTGTTTTGCGAGTTCGTTTCATTTAGTGTTTTTCTGTTCCTTTTCGTTCTTTGTTTGTTGGATCGTTTTGCGTGATATCGTCCTGCTACGTTTCTTTCTAGCCCTTTTTTTAATAAAATTCCATTTGCCGTTCAAAAAAAAAATAGCTCGATAATTGCAAATTTATAAGACTATCTTTCAGTGTGCCAAATGATGAGCGAGGTTTAAAACTTGGATCTTATTAGGGTATTTTTATTTCTAGAAGTAAAAAATAAAATATATTGAGTACAAAAACAGGAGATATTAATGTTTAATAGACGATTATTTAAGTTTTGAAATACTATTTTCACATGTGAAAATTATGAGTAAAGATTGAAGTGTTGATCTTACTAGTGTATGTTTTGAACTAGAAGTGCAAAAATATAAGATATTGATGTTTAATATACAATTATTTAATTTTTGTATGAATATCTACCGCGCGTGCAAATATGAGCAAGGGATAAAAGCGTTAAATCTATAGCGTATTTTTATACAAGAAGTGTAAAAATATGAGATATTAATATTTAATAGACGATTATTCAAGTTTTGTAAAAGTATCTTTACGCGTGCTATTATAAGAAGGGATTGAACCTTGATTTTACTAGCGTATTTTTTATATTAGAACTGCATAAATATAAAAATATGATATATTGGTATCTAATAGATGATTTTTTTTTCAAGAATATCTTCACGCGTGCAAATTATAAGCAAGTAGTGAAGATTTGATCTTACCAACGTATTTTTCATATTAGAAGTGCAAAAATATGATATATTGATATTTAATAGACGATTATTTATTTTTTTCTCAAGAATATCTTCACGCGTGCAAATTATAAGCAAGTATTGAAGCTTTGATCTTACTAGCGTATTTTTTATACTAGAAGAACAAAAATATGAGGTATTCATATTTAATAGTCGATAATTTATGTTTTGTAAGAATTTGTTCACACGTGAAAATTATGAGAAATAATTAAAACTTTATTCTTACTAGCGTATTTTTTGTTACTAGAAGTACAAAAATAGGAGATATTGATATTTAATGGACGATTATTTAAGTTCTGTAATACTATCTTCACGCATGCAAATTACGAGCAAGGATTGAAGCTTTGATTTTACAAGTGTAATTTTTATACTGGAAGTGCAAAAATATGAGATATTGATATTTAATAAACGATTATTTATGTTTTATAAGAATATCTTCACACGTGCAAATTATTGAAGCTTTTATCTTACTAGCTTATTTTTAATACTAGATGTGGCAAAATTGGAAATATTGATGTTTAATATACGATTAGTTTATTAAGACTATCTTCACGCGTTCAAATGATGAGCAAAGATTGAAATTTTGATCTTACTAGCGTATTTTTTTTGTACAAGAAGTGTAAAAGTATGAGATAATGATGTTTAATATATGATTATTTAAGTTTTGTAAGAATATCTTCACACCTGCAAATTATGAGCAAAGACAGAAGCTTTGATCTTAATAACATATTTTTTATACTAGAAGTGCAAAAATATGAGATATTGATATTTAATAGTCCATAATTTAAGTTTTGCAAGAATATCTTCCGTGTGCAAATGATGAGCAAGGTTTAAAACTTTGATCTTATTAGGGTATTTTATTAGTAGAAGTATAAAATAAAACATATTGAGTACAAAAATAGAAGATATTAATGTTTAATAGACGATTATTTAAGTTTTGAAATACTATCTTCACATGTGAAAATTATGAGCAAAGATTGAAGTGTTGATCTTACTAGTGTATGTTTTGAATTAGAAGTGCAGAAATATGAGATATTGATGTTGGATACACGATTAGTTAAGTTTGTAAGAATATCTACACGCATGCAATATATAAGCAAGGATAGAAGCTTTCATCTTATTAAAAATATGAGATATTAATATTTAATAGACGATTATTTAAGTTTTATAAGAATATCTTCAAACGTGCAAATTATAAGAAAATATTGAAGCTTTGATCTTACTAGTGTATTTTAAATATTAGAAATGCAAAAATAGTAGATATTGATATTTAATAAACGATTATTTAAGTTTTATAAAAGTGTCTTTACGCATGCAAATTATGAGCAAGGATTGAACCTTTGATCTTACTAGCGTATTGTTTTATACTAGAAGTGCAAAAATATAAAAATATGATATATAGATATTTAATAGACGATTATTTAAGTTTTTCAAGAATATCTTCACGCGTGCACATTATAAGCAAGTATTGAAGATTTGATCTTAGTAGCGTATTTTTCATATTAGAAGTATAAAAATATGAGATATTGATATTTAATACTCGATAATTTATGTTTTGTAAGAATATGTTCACACGTGTAAATCATGAGCAATAATTAAAACTTTGTTCTTACTAGCGTATTTTTTGTTACTAGAAGTATAAAAATATGAGATATTGAAGCTTTGATCTTACAAGTGTATTTTTTATACTAGTAGTGCAAAAATATGAGATATTAATATTTAATAGACGATTATTTAAGTTTTGTAAGAATATCTTCACACGAGCAAATTATTGAAGCTTTTATCTTACTAGCTTATTTTTTTATACTAGATGTGCAAAAATTGAAGATATTTATGTTTAATATACGATTATTTTAGTTTTTTAAGACTATCTTCACGCGTTCAAATGATGAGCAAATATTGAAGTTTTGATCTTACTAGCATATTTTTTTGTACAAGTGTGAAAATATGAGATATTGATGTTTAATACATGATTATTTAAGTTTTATGAGAATATCTTCACACGTGCAAATTATGAGCAAAGATAGAAGCTTTGATCTTACTAACATATTTTTTATGCTAGAAGTGCAAAATATGAGATATTGATATTTAATAGTCGATAATTTAAGTTTTGTAAGAATATCTTCACCTGTACAAATGATGAGCAAGGTTTAAAACTTTGATCTTATTAGGGTATTTTATTACTAGAAGTATAAAATAAAAGATACCAAGTACAAAAACAAGAAATATTGATATTTAATATGTTGCAGGTTTAAAAATTCAATACCAGTGAGGGAACTGCAAAATTCAAATGGGTCTATTAATGCTTCTAAAGAAATGAATTAAACACGCAACTAAGTTCGATATACTTCAGCTCCCAAAGTCTTCGAAAAACCATGCAACCGAGTGTTTCATACCACAAATACCTTGTGAAGGTCTAAAAACCATAGATGTACTTAAGAAGATATATGCATACTGAGTTTCAAACAGCAAAAGTATAGTACAATCTGACAATTTTTAAGTTCTTTTGTTGCTCAAACTCCTCCCATTAGCCATCATCAGCTTTGCATTTGATCAAAAAGAATTCCTGCAATATAATAACAAAATCATTGGTTGATATTATAAAATTATATATGTAACAACGTGCCTGCACAAAAATAAATCTTTCAAGACGAACCTCTATCACCACTACTCTGATTATTAACATTAAGTCCTTCAGCTTTAATCAAAACATTCTAGTTAATTGCTCCTTTCTGCATCCGGTTTACTTTGATGTCTATTAGTTTCATAACATTACTAATCAGAGAGAATCGGTTTTATAAGTTGCATTCTTCAATCATTTCAATTTTGGTCTTTTATTTTGTTAATTACGTGTTTTGATTTTCTAGGTCACGTCACCGAGTAAATTAAAGTTAGTGTGACCGTTTATAATTGTTTGCACCTAGTAAAACTTAAAGTAAAATTTTACGTTTAATTTGCCATTAAACCACCCTTAATTAGCTATTTTGGTCATTATTTTACCTCTTCTTCTAGATCTTTTGGCTGTATGATAAATCTAATCCCAATCTGAACAATAATCTCATGTGCTCTATTTCTTGTTTTTTTGTTAGCCTGCAAATCATACATTCATGAGAAACTATCAAAGACGTTTTGAAATAAAGAACAAAGGAGCAGTAGAATTCGAGCATGTGATTTTACTCTAAATTTTCAATGGTAATTATATAAACTATTTAATAGCAAACAATTCGAGCATGACTTAGATAGTACCTGTTTAAGTCCAAGTACAATTTCAGTCAAGAAAGAGGCGGCAATCTCACGCTTCATTTGTTCTGATTCATCCTGCAAGAGAAGTCACTTAAATGCTTCAGGTTTCTAGTTTATGCAAACGTACTGGAATATTTGAACTAATTAATGTTTGTTACCTATGAAACATGCACGATCAAAAAATATAAACAGTCAAGTCTGTGACGCTTGGCTGAAAAATGACACGAATGCATCACTTCAAACATTAGCTTGAGGAGATCTTCAAGCTTTGTCCGAGCAAAAATATATATGTTTAATCAAAATGTAACCACTCCATTGGTTTAATTAGTATTACTTTCAGCCAAAGAAAATCTGTATTCTTTGACTAGCAAAATAGGATACCTCAAAGATTGTTGAAAGAACTTTGTATGCCTTTTTCTGAATCGAACTTTCCGCATCCTACAGTCAATAAAATGATTACAACAACAATAAAATGAAATATTCAGTTGTAGTAACCATAGTTATAACAAACTCAAATGGGAAGATACCTTCAACTACTTTATAAAGAGCAGACTACCACCATTCCTTGGGGACCTGTAATCGTACAAGTGTCTCGTCAATATCTTTATCATGTTCCTCTTTCAAGACACTTTGAAGAGTTACAACCGCATCTTTTGTTTTCTTGAGGATACTATTATTATCATCTTCAATTCCCATATTCACGAGGTCATTTGAAGATGAAGTGAGGTTAGCAGCAAGTGCAAATTGGGCGGCAGCCGCCCACCGTGAAGAGGCGAGCCACCTCCTCTGACCATCCATTGCCGACTTCTCTATCCTATCTCCTTCTGCGCCAAATGCTAAGTTACGCAAATATTGTGCATTTTCAGCCCCTGTACTTTGAACCATTTTTGAAAAAGCACTGCCTTCGTCTTCTAAAAGTTTCACTGGGGCATCGTACTCAACAACCTGGAATTATAATGGCAAATAACTTCTCTTTCAGTATTGCACAGAAATGATTTTTTTTTCAATATTGGATGATTTTTTAACTTTTTTGATAAACGACTCTTTTTGCATGCCATTACCTGACCAACATCAAGCAGAAGAATACGGTCACAATCAATAATGGTATTGAGACGGTGAGCAATGATGATCATAGTACACGACTTGAATTCTTCACGGATGGTTTTTTGGATAAGTGCATCTGTTCCAACATCAACAGCAGCAGTCGCTTCATCAAGTACAAGAATCTTTGATCTTCTAAGCAATGCATGTGAAAGACTTAACAATTGTCGTTGTCCAACACTGAAGTTCTCTCCAGCCTTTGAGACCTTTGTTACAAGAAATAGAAAATAAAAACAAGTCAATGGAACACTTTTACCTTATATCCTCTTCCAGCAACTAAGATGAAAATTCAATAATATAAAGCCATTAGACAAAACTTATAGCAGGATACTTACATAGTTTTAGGATTATTGTGTGTGAAACCTAGTAAAAATTAACTAGGTTATAGCAATTAACTAATACACATACATATTTTGTTCAGATTAGAAAATCACCCTTGAATGTTAATAGTTTCATTAACATTACTATTACAATTTGGCATTTTTCTCAAATATATTTACTACGAAAAAATATGCCTTAATATTTAGAATGGATCTCTCTTTGTGGGAAGGATGGGGTCTTAACAAAAGCACTCCAAGGTAATTTTATTTGTGTTATGCATATTTTTTTCTAGTTAGTTATTTGACTTTTTAGGTCAAACTATCTCTTAGAAACCTTTATAATTTTACCTCCCATAATTCTGTGTTGCCACACAGCAAATAATCCAATTTATCTGGTGAAAATATTTGCAACGCGGATATGTCAAAGACCTGGTGGTTGAGCAAGAATACACATTAGTTGTAATTTACAAGATCTTCATTAAGAACAAAAATGGTTAGTCGTTGTAGTTGGTTAACATACAACTGTATTCAACGTCCTTCAATGGTTCAAGTCACAATCTCCTAAATAAAATATAGCAAGATGCAAGTATATTTATCAAACAATAGCATGTAATTCAAAAGCTTCATACCTTAATACAAACATAGTTACTACCACGATTCTGTCCAAATGCCATATCAACAGCATGATCCACCATATCAGCTGAGGCATCACTCGTATCTCTCGCCATAGGCCTACACCACTCGCCGCCTTTCCACCCTTTAATAACTTCTCCATAACCATACCCTCCTTCAAACATGTAACTAATTTTTGACCACAAATGGTCATATGAGTGTGAAATGATATTGACAAGAGTAGAAATAGCAATCTTAACCCAATTGTTTATAAAGAAGTCGAAATGGTTTGTGTGTACAAGTATCAAACCCCCTGAATTTGTTTTACTTTATATATTATATTAGTATTGCAATAATTAATTTAAGTTTTTTATAATGTTTAAAACATTCGTTACTTATAAACGCATTTCAAGAATCCAGCAAAATTGTTTGTGAATCTACACAAAAGATTGATGTTACCCAACCCACCTATTTTGCACCGGTATCTATAGCTGCAACTTTCTAGAATCAAAGAAGTACCAAATGAATATTAACGTACACCATGGAAATCTTCATATATCATGAGCCTCAATAAGATGAATCATATGATAAACATAGACAACTATCTATCTGAACAGCTCTTAGAGGAGGAGCGACTATTTCCTCAATGACTGCTACTTGTAAAAACAAACGGGTTGCTGCTGCTGTTATAATAAACAATTACAAACACAAATTAAAAAAATCATAAAGGTTATTCTGTAACAAAATTCATTTAGAAACAATCACAATCACTATACCCAGAAACCAGAAACTAAATATTTGCAACTTGAAACGCAATAATCAGATGATCACTCTCAAATGCTTAAATTTTTTATTCAAAATGTCTTAGGATTACAGAGTACACTAGGAAATATGTATACTATAAAAAACACTACCAAAAACATCAACTTTGGTATGATAGAAAGGAGTGAATTTTATAATAGCAAATACAAGAACATATTGCAAATACAAAGCAATATCAGCTTTTATCTACAAAGAAATGTTTAAATATTTTGGATTAAAAATGAACATCTGATATTCTATTAATTATGTTTTCAAATTGTAGAGAAATGGTTCCTTGAGTTTTGGTATGGTTAAAGATAATTTTGTTATTTACATCAATTTAGGGGGTTACTAATCTATAACTTATGCAATTTAACAACGATGGCTATTGGCTCTGACCAAACACTACAAAGTGCTTACTATTCTACATTTATCAAGGTCGTCCATACAAGAGATGTTTGTAAATTTAGCTAGGAAATGCCAAAGGGCAAACATACTTATTTTCATTTGAGGATTGTGCTCACGTTTTGATTCTACTAACTATTGCAACGAAGACCTAGTTGATTCCGCAAAATCTATTCTCATATTGCAATAACAGAATACTGTTAAATCACCATTTTTTTACAATATTGTCTTTTATGTTTTGCAAATGGTGCACAGGTCAGTAATTGTAGTAATTGTAGCTGGATATGTAAACTTGTAATTATCCTTAGTGAGAAGTACTTGGTCAAATTACACTTCAAAATATGCCTAGCTAGATCTTTGTTTGGCTTATTCTGTTCGTTTTTGGTATTATGCACAAAGATATAAGCATAAATCTAAATCGGATTTTCAGTATTCTCCGGCTCCTGAGCATGATACATATTTAGTCAAGTAATATGAATGGGTAAAATGAAATTCAAACATAAGTTAAATGCTACAACGGACCAGCTATTTATCTTTCATGCCTCTCTTGTTATCTCGTGTATCTCACATTTCCATTTTTATCTTCTGTTATCAACCTGATTCTCACCCAACCTTGCAAGATTCATCCATATTCTGAACGTTTTCTGGGGTCATGCTCAGGAGCCAGAGAATACTAAAAATGGGTACCAAGATAATGCTTTTACTAAACTTTTCATGGGTGAAGAAAAATACCTTGAATATTTTCACGAGTGAAGAAAAATATCTTCTATATTTTCACGGGTGAAGAAAAATATCTCCTATATTTTCACGGGTGAAGAAAAATATATCCTATATTTTCACGGGTGAAGAAAAATATCTCCTATATTTTCACGGGTGAAGAAAAATACATCCTATATTTTCACGGGTGAAGACATATTAAGTCACTTATAACGATCAAGACCTAATTCGTAATCTATATTTTCACAATATTTACAATTTGAACAATGATAATAACTCCAAATGCATAATAATTCACAATTCTATAATTACATCATATCAAAAATAAAATAAATAATAGTTACTTGTGTAATTTGACTTGAAAAGCTCATCTTCTTAATTAATTGGGGGGTTTTCATTTTTTTGTGATGGTGGTTAACGGTGGTGATGGTGGTTAAAGGTGGAGATCGGTGGTGATGGTGGTTAAAGGTGCAGATCGGTGGTTATGGTGGTTAACGGTGGCAATCAGTGGTGATGGTGGTTAAAGGTAGAGATCGATGGTGATGGTGGTTAAAGGTGGAGATCGGTGGTGATGGTGGTTAAC
>BQNB010127919.1:0-19363 GCA_026074375.1 Tanacetum coccineum | reverse complement strand
CATTAGGACCAAGACTCCAAGTACAAGTATCTTCATTGACATTAATATTTAGTTGACCGATCTCATTTAACATGTCATTATTGCTTGTATACATTCATTAAAGTTGAACATCTTTTCAAATTGAATAGTGTTTTATTTATATTTATAACTACAATAAGCCTTCTGGCGAGGACATCTTTTGTCTTTTGACGAGAGCATGTCTTCGCTAAAAGCTTTTGACCTGTCGTAAAACTGTCATGTTAAAATGTAATCTCTTTTGGTAAATATAAGTACAAGGACTATTGTGTCATTCTTGTTTTTCAGCTAAAGTTACTTTGGACTCAAGTTTGACATCTTCTATAGTTAGAGGGGTGTTTGTGAAGTCGGCTAATTCAAGAATTGTCAGCTCTTATAAAAGGAGCTGACCTCCTCCTTTGTTGATAATTTGTCTCTCTCATCTTCTCTCAAAAGCCCTCTCTCTCCTTCTCAAAATAAAAGTTGTAACCCTAGTTTTGAGATCATCTTAATCTTGTTGTTTTTGGTTTGTAATAGAATTATTATCAAGGTAGATAATAGCTTCACACCTGATTTAGCAGTGGTGAAGATTGGTTGTGTTTATTGATTGAGATCATTCTGTTTGTATTCTTGATACTCAAATTGAGATTTAAGTATATTTTTGTTATAAGATTCATAATTTCTTCATGGTATCAGAGCCAGGTTGCTCTGAAATCGGTTTTTAAAAAATTAGGGTTTCATAAAATTTGATGGTTTTTAAAATTAATCAATCAGTTTTCAATTAATTTTTTTTTGGTAAGATCTGTGATTTAATTACACAGATCTATTATTTTTTGTAAAAACCCTAATTTTGAGAAATTAAGGTTTCGTGGATCTTTCGGTATCTACTCTCTCTGGTTGGTTTTTGGTGATTAAGAGTGTTTAATCGTTGGATCTTGGAGGTTCTGGGTTTGATTTGCTCTAATTTGAGAAATTAGGGTTTTTGTGGATCTTGGTGATTGGGTGTGGGTTGTTGCTGATTAATCTGCTAGCCCTCTTGACTAAGTGAATCAAGAGGATAGTCTGTTTGGTATTGATTTCTACTGCATATCATTTAAAGCTCTGTAACACCTCTTTATCCCTCTCTCTTTAGTTGATTAATTGAGTATGTCTGTCCTTGATCTGCCACCTTGAGTGGTGTGAAAACCTGGGAACTTTCTTTCTCTTTTCTCTTTATTTGTTGATTGTTGTGTTTATTTCATTATATTTGTTCATAATTTTGTGCATAATACTCCTGTTAATTCTGAACATGGTGATGATTATATTCAGGATCATGATCCTGTTACTCTGATAAGTAAGTTGGATATTAGTGACCCATTACATTTACATCCTAATGATACTACTGCTTTAACTGTTGTTTCAATAAAACTGAAAGGAACTAAGAATTATCAAGTGTGGTCTTGTGCTATGCTTTTAGCTTTAGAAGGAAAGAATAAGACTGGTTTTATTGATGGAACATGTAAAAGGTCTAATACAGATGAGGTTCCAGGTAAACAATGGGATAGGGTTAATGCAATTGTTTTGGGTTAGATTTTGAATTCAATATCTGAGGAACTTTTCTTGAGACAATTTTTTTGAAAAAGGGCTAAACATGTTTGGGAAGAATTAAAAAAAATTTATGACAAGGTTGATGGGTCAATAATGTTTGGCTTACATCATCATATTAGTACTCTTAAGCAAAATGGTTCATCTATTGTTGATTATTATCATAAGTTGAATGCTTTGTGGAAACAGTATGATGCTATGATTGAATTGCCTAAATGTGTTTGTAATGCTTATGAAAGTTTTAAGAAACATAATCAGTTGTTAAAGTTAATGCAATTTCTTATGGGATTAGATGATTCTTATATGCAAATTAGAAGCTTTATTCAACTAGAGATGTTATACTGTGATTGATTAGAAGTGCTATGTACCATCACTAGTGAAGAATCTCATCAAGTGTTTGCTAAGCAGGTATAGTTGTGATCCTTCTCCAAAGGAATCAAGCTACCCGCGTTCTAATGTTTCTACTAGAAATTATTTTTCAAACCCAAATTCTCATAAACAAAATAGGTGAATCCTACCAAACAATATGAATAATAATAACAGGCAAGGTGGGGGTTCTGGTTTAGTTTGTGAGAACTGTGGTTTTAATGGTCATACTATTGATAGATGTTTTAAGATCATTGGTTATCCTGCTGATTTAAAAAAAAGAAGTATAATCAATCTTTCAAAGGGAAAAATATTTCTAATAATAATTCTGTTGGGACTAGTTCATTTTCTGGATTTACAGATGAACAAATGGCTACTTTTATTTCTCTCATCAAAGACAATAAAAATGGAAAGAATGTGCAGGCCAATATGGCAGGTACTTACATTAATAATAGTTCTATTTTTCATAAAAACTTTAACAAGTTTTTTTGTTCAAATACTAATTTTAAACCTAAATTGATATGCGATGGTAAAATTATTGATTCAGGGGCTAATCAACATATGACTTACACTGATAAGAAATTAGATAATATTCATGATATTTCTCATCTTAAAATAAAAGTTGGTCATCCCAATGGGACTAAAGCTTTTATTTATAAGATTGGAAATCTCAAATTATCTAATGGCTTGACTTTATATGGCGTTTTGGTTATTCCTAAATACTGTGTTACTTTGATTTCTGTTCATAAATTAGCTAAAGAAAATAAGGTAGTTGTTGCCTTTGATGAGAATAAGTGTTACTTTTTGAATCAGGATTTGAGTCTGAGAAGTATTATGGAGACTCGTAATCAGTGTGAGGGGTTATACTACTATACGTAACAAATGTTAGTTAAAAGTAAATCGGAGAAAACTTAATCCTCATTATGACTGGCACGCAGCTTGGTACAATCTATAGGATCTTGTTCCTTAATGTGTTAAAAAATGTCTTGAAAATAGATTATAATGATAAAAATTTATATATTGTAGGTTTGTCCAAGGCCATAGCATGACTAAGGAACCTTTTGCTTTAAGGATCAATGATCTATTCGTTGGTGAAGCTGTGTGCATTGACTAATGGGGGCCGATAATGCTAGTTCTGAAGGGTTTAGGTATTTTTTGACTGTTGTGGATGATTACACAAGAGCTGTTTAGGTATATTTGATTAAATCAAAAGATGAAGTTTCACACTTTATAACTATTTTCTATTTTATTTTTTCTTTTCTTTTATATATATTAAAAATACCAAAAATAATTTTATTTCACTTTTATTATTTTTACAAAAATCCAAAAATATTTTCTATCTTATTTCTTTTTAGTGCATGTGCACACGTTCTTCTACGACCGACCTCTTTCCGCCTTTTGAAGATCCCGAGAGATTAATTAGTCGACGAAATCATGGTGAACGGTCACTTTATTTGATTTTGAAGAAATTAATATGAATCCTAATTTTTCACCCATTCATTCCCATGATCTTCGGACCATGGAGGAACTTCATAAGTCGTCACTAATCGGTAGAGGAGGATCGATCGCTCCGACAACCATTTCGGGAACCAAATTTGTATTGAAAAATCATATGGTTCAGCTGCTTCGACAGAATTGTCAATTTCATGGATTTAAAGACGAAGATGAAAATGAGCACCTGGACAATTATTTATCTATCGCCCAATTCATCTAGCAAAATGGAATTTCTCAAGACATCATCAATCTAAATCTTTTCCTATTTTCTTTAACCCACGAAGCTAAATCTTGGTTTTATCGTCTTAAAACTCATTCTACTCATACTTGGAAAGAGATGGTCTCCAGGGTTTCTATCAAAATATTACGCTTATTCGAAGGTGTTGCAGCTTAGGAAAGACATTTGAATTTTCGGCAATTGCCTGCGGAGTCGGTATTTAAAGCTTCGGAAAGATTCAAATCATGTTTGCGAAAATGTCCAGATCATAGAATCTTACTTGTTGATCAAATCCTAACGTTTTATCATGGAATAACAATGATTGATCGAGAAAAAATCATGATGGCTGCCGGTGGTAATATCGTGTGTAAGACTCCTCAGGAAGCATATGATTTAATCGAGAATATGACACTTTATCATTTTCAGTGGGACGTTGAACTTTATTATGACACTACCACTGGTGTGGGTGCCCATTATTCTGACCCTACTTCCTTGTTAAGTGCACAAATTGAGGTCCTTGGAAAGCAAATAGCATACACAAGTCAAAATCTTCAACATCAACCAGGACCAGGTCATCCACATACCGTTTACTATTCAGAATCCGACAAGAGTGATGGAGGAGAAGAACCTTGAGGAAGCAGAGAATCAAGATCAATCTCTTTGTTAGGAAACCGGTTTAGATGCCTTTTTAATGGGGGAAAAGGAATCAAATTTCAATTCCGCTTTAAGATGTTAGATGACCTTGTTCTAATCCCAAGGGTATATGAGAAACCCTTGGATTCTCTTGATCCAATTTCAAAAACTTTCGATATGAATATTACAAATCCTTTGTTTGATTTCGATTCTAAATTTACTTTAAATTTAGACAATCCTATCTTTGTTATTCAGAATAAGGAGAGTGATGAGTTTGAAACGGAGACTATAATGGAAGAGGTGCAAATTCATAGCTCACAAAGTACCACACAAATCCCACCTCTGTACAGAAAGTTAACTTTTGATTTAACCATGCCTAAACCAATCCTTACATTCTTACACTTTTGTTATGGCATTTTTGGTTCTTATCGTGTTTTTGACATACTTGGCCCGAGACTATTATTCTTTTTATCATACGGTTTTAGCCTCGACTTTCCTAAAAATTTCTCTAAAGTTCACTGATGTGTCGTTATGTGGTGTTAATTATGATTCAAGTTTTAAATTTATATTTTGCCAACTTAACCAAAAACAACACTTTAACGGGTAGTGTACCCGGTCGGTAGGAGTTTCATGGTAAGTAGGGTGTCGATCACTAAGAGCGAGGAACACTTTTAATTTATTAATACTTTGGTTTTTCTAATCTAAGTTTGTCTAATCTATGTTAAACCTATGCTAAACCTATGTTAATCCTAAATCTAATGGATAAGTGGGTTTTTAGTCCGAGAGACTAGCATGGGTTTGGTGGTGACTAAAACCAATTCAAGACACTAAAACACACGCAAGCAAATCAACAGAAGATAAAAGAGCGGTCTAGCCAAATATAAGAAAACTGTAGTAACCATTATTAATCCAATCAGAACGTTGGTTTGTTTATTAGTGCTAATGATATACTTATACTTCCGAAGGCGTCATATCAACTTCTTGAAGACTTGAGGCGTGTACATTCTTTCTAAGACCTAGACACAAGAATTCTGTCACATATAAACTCATCCGCATAAACATCATTTATTTGCTGATTATAATCTATCTAGGGATTAAAGGCAACGGTGGATCTAATGTTTACAAACCCTAGCACATCATAGAAGAGACACTTTAACCCCCACTTACTTCTTAATAGGACATTCATGCTACTATAGTCACTAACCAAGTCTTTACCAATTAATCAGAACATACTCGTTGAAACTAAGGTCACCTTATGGTCCAACTAAGCTCAAAATCTAAGGGCAAACATAGGTCATTAATTGTGATCCTATTGGTCTAGATGTATAAATCATTATATGGAGAGTTATCCCGGCATCCTAGAATACTTGGTTAATCCGTATCACTGAATCCATGAATGATTAGGGCCCGTACAAAAGCATGTAAACAAGTAGATGTTATGAAAACATAAACAAGCAATTCAATGATACAATGCAGAAATCAAGATAAAAATACAAAAACATTAGATCGATCATAATCAATTGGCTAATACCCTAAGGTATTAAGCCTTAAACGTCATAAAAAATCAAATAAATGATTTAGCCAAGTAAACTAACCGAGATATACGATATTGATACCAAAAACTAAAACGAGTTTACAAGAGTATACGAAATTCACTTGTCTCCTAATATATTAATCAGCGTTGCTCGACCTCTTCTTGCTCTTCTTTTTTCTCTTTGAAAAATCGAAATTTTATGGTTTAAGGAATCAAGAAGTATGATTCTTGCACACTTACAAAACTCGTATTTTTGAGTTTCTATTTCACGGGCTAAAGAGTATTCGCTCGATACGGAGCGGTATCAAAGTGGTTGGATCGGCGCATTGGGGGTTTCTAGAAGTAGGGACCACGTTTAATATCTTCCAAAATATTTTATTCCCATATAGCTTGAATATGACGTATTGCTTTCTTCTGGATACGGCGTATTAGATCTTGTTTCCGTGGTTTTTGGTGAGTGCAGGCACAAATACGCCGTATATTCCTTGATGGATACGACGTATTGGTTGTCAGAACAGTAATCTTCAAAATATCTTTGTTTAAGCTCCAGAATGCGTGCCTTTTACTTAACTTTCACCAAGTACTCTATAATTGCTGCAATTCTCAAATATAAACGATTAAGTAACAATTCTTTGCAAGAATTATATAAAATTGGTTATTTACATGGGATAAATGATGCTATAAAATAGACGTTATCTTCGTGTTTTTAACAAGCTTATGCTTTTCCCATTTTCTCTCGAAGGAGTGCATAAACACTGAAAATTTGGCTGAAAAGAACCCCCTCGATCGAAAATACGTAACATGAAGAGTCTTGTTTTTCGAAATTCATCAACAAATTCTTTCCTCCTCCCAAAACAACAAATCTTCGAAATGAAATCACGAGATTTCAACACAAGATTTGAGTAAACTTTCTCTACAGGCATGACCAGATTATAATGTTCTCTTCGATTCATGCCAACAAACAAGGATTTTTAAGTTACATAAACTCGATACTTTCCTATAATCCCTGAACTCTAATTATCAAGATTCATTGAATTCCGCCGCGGGTGGTAACTTTTTGGCGATAAAAAGCCTCGTGATTGCCCTAAAGGAATCATTGAAAGCAAATCCAAAGTTCGTAATTCACGTAACAAATCGGTTGTTGCAAAAGTGAGTTCGAGCACTTCTACCCCCGGTATCTCTCCCGATGTTGCCGAACTTAAAGATATGGTGAAAGCTTTACTTTTCGAAAAGAAAAACCAAACCCAAGCTCTTACTCCCGTCAAAGCGATCGAGGAAATTTGTGTTACTTGTGGTGGTACTTATTCTTACCGAAATTGTCCCGCTATCGATGGCAACGTTTAACTCGTACATATATTCAAATTATGTTTTCCAGCTACCCTCAGCCAAATTTCACCAAGGAAATTCCGCATTCAACTGAGCACCAATTGCTAATTAAATTCGACCTCCCGGTTTTCCTCCCGTTCAAAACAATCAAAACAACTAAGGAAATAACCAAAACCGTTACAACAAAAACCGAGGAAATAATTACAACCACGCTTCCACCTACCAACCACCGGTTAACCAAAACCAAATTTATCGAACTCCGATTAATCAACCCCCGGTTCACCAAGCTCCACCTTACCAAGCTCTGGCTCCGCAAACACAAGCGTGTCGAAGGATGATTTTCAAAATTACGTAAAGCTAATGATCGCAGTGATGAGAAATATGCAGAATCAAACACAAAATTTGCAAAATCAAATGACCAATTTAACGGACATGCTTTCCAAGTTTTGTAAATTCAAATGCCAAACCCCCGCCGCTTCAACCTCGGTTCAGGGACACTCCCTAGAACACCATTACTAAACCCAAGTGTAAGACTTGAAAGGGTATTAACCACCCGAAGTGTGGAAATCTTGAACCCGAGGGACAAAGGACATGGTGCTTCCTACAGATAACAGATTCCCAAAGACTCCACCTCCCGGTTGTCCCAATTTCAAAGCTCAAGTACCAAATTTGAGCCCGTTGAAGCCCCCGTTAGTGCTCCGAAGCCTAACCCAAAACCGTCAATTCCATATCCTTCTATCTGAGACATAATGAGAGAAGCAACGTGAAAGATATGAACCAAGTTGAGAAATTCTACAAAATATCTTTCTCAAAGATATGAGTTTCGAAATTAGCGTTTTAGCGGAGCTTTTTGATCACTTCTACCAAAATTTGCCTCAACTCTTAAAGCTTTAATCGAAAACAAAGAAAAGTTAAGTGAAATGGCTAGAACCGCTTTGAATGAGCATTGTTTGGCGGTTATCCTCAACAAGTTACCCGAAAAATTTGGAGACCCCGGCAAATTTCTAATACCATGTGATTTTCCCGGAATGGATGAGTGCTTAGCCTTGGCCGATCTTGGCGCTAGCATAAATGTCCAATAGCATTAATCAGTGTGGTAAAAAGCTTTTCTTTTCCTGAGCTCAACTCCTACTTGTATGACCTCTTTGAACTTGCAGGAAAGTCAAATTTTCATGGCCTGACTAACCGAAGTCATAGACTTTGATTCGATCCCCGAGTTCCGCTAATTCTCGGAGAGAGACCTTTTTGTTAAAGACCAGGGCGTGCTTTGATTGATGTTAACAAAGGAGATTAACATCTTCGAGTTGGGAAAGAAGCCATAACCTTCATCAATTTATTCGAAAAAATCAAACTTCGAGATATTCTTCTAATTATGATGAAATGACGGCGAACCAAATTGACGTCATTGAAATGGCTTGTGAGGAGTATTCTCAAGAAGTTCTCGGTTTCTCCGATGTGATCGCAAGTGAAAATACCACTCCTTATCTATACCGCCTACATCGTTTCTTTCTACTCTCTTAGTCGACCTTTCCCCCTCACCTCCTTTCCGGATATGTAATTTTCTTCTTGTGGAAGTCGATGCTTTTTTTTTTATTTTCCTCGCTCTTGAAGAGTGAATCCAACATCTTCAACTGGAAGTGATGAATCTTACTAAAGACTCGAAGGGGATATCTACTTCTTGGAATCATTCTCATATGTACCACCACCCCCTCCCAACCAAGAAAATTATTTGCCTGAAATTCGAAAAGAACTTAAAATTTGTGAAGCTAAAACTGATAAATCTTCAATTGATGAACCTCCCGAGGTCGAACTTAAGGACTTACCTCACCACCTCGAATACACATTTTTGGAAGGTGACAACAAGTTGACCGTCATAATTGCTAAAGACTTGAGTATTGAGGAAAAAGCCGCTCTTATAAAGGTTTTGAAGTCACACAAGCGAGCCATTGCTTGGAAACTCTCTGATATCAAGGGTATTAACCCGGAATTTTGTATTCACAAGATTCTTATGGAAGAGGACTACAAACCGGCAGTTCAACACCAAAGACGAGTGAATCCAAAAATCCATGATGTCATCAAAAAATAGTTAGAAAAAGTTTCCTGATGCTGGAGTGAATTTACCCGATCACAGATATCCTTGGAGTAAGCCATACATCTTTGCCACCATAACATGGTGGATTTTAACGTTGATGAAAAATGATGAAAATGAATGAAATATTCCGACTTCTATGGTTACGAGATGGCGTGTGTGCATTTGACTAAACCAAAATTGTTAATGAAAGTCACTGCGTAAAGACCACTTTCCACTACCATTTATGGATCAAATGCTTAAGAGATTAGCGGGAAACGAGTACTATTGTATTTCTCTCGAATGGCTTCTCGGTTTATCATACATATTCCCCTAACAGACCCTCATGATCAAGAAAAGACAACAATCACTAGGTGTCCAAAACGGACGTTCGCCTATTGGTCAGCATGCCTTTTGGTTTAATATGCAATCACCAGGCACGTTTTCAAGGTGTAATGGCTATCTTCATGATATGATCGAAAAAACGATGGAAGTCTTTCATTGGCAATGACTTTTTTCTGGTTTAGAATGCTCATTCGAAAATTGCCTCTCTCCGTGTAGACATATGCTTCAAAGTGAGAGTGAAGACACCAATCTTTTGTCTAAACTGGGAAAATAGTCATTTATAGGTAAAAGAAGGCATTATCCTGGCCATTAAGATTTTCCAAAATAAAGGGGATTGAAGTTGATAAACAAAAATCCAGATGTGAATTGCTAAGTTACCTCATCCACAAAACAGTTAAGGGTGATTCCGGATTTTTCTCGGTCATGCCGGTTTCTACTTATGGTTCATTAAGGATTTTTCAAAATTTCCCGACCAACGACTCATCTTCTTGAGAAGAATACTCCGTTCATTTTTTCCGATGATTGTATTCAAGCTTTTCAAACATTAAAGAAAAGACATACTGAAGCTCCAATCTTGATTGCTCCAGACTAGGACCTACCCTTCGAGCTTATGGTGAGCTATGTAAGACGACTTTGCCATAGGTGCATTCTTGGGCATTACGTCCATGAAGAAACACTAGGCCGTATACCACTATGCTAGTAAAACAATGAAACGAGGCGGAATCCGCATTACACTCAAACTAAAAACGACAGAAAAAGAAATTTAGCCGTGTGTATTGCCTTTGAAAAATTCCGATCTTACCTCATCTTGAACAAAAAGCGATAGTGTATACGGTACAACATCTTACCCTAGAATATCTCTTGCTACAAACAGATCCCAAGGCAAGATTGATCGAGAGGGTATCTCCTCCTTCAAGAGTTTGATTTCAATTAATTAATACAAAAGGAGCCGAGAATCTTGTGGCCGATCATCTTTCCCAATTAGAAAACCCGTATGAAAATGTTCTCGACCCACAAGAGTAATGAAAAATTTCCCTCTCGAGACACTTTAATATGTGACTTCTCGAAGGACTCATACCCCGTGGTTTGCCGATTATGCAAATGAACCACGCGGGAATTTCATTGTTAAAAGGATGTCATCTCATATCAAAAGCACAATTTTTTCAAGGATTTTAAACATTTACTTTTGGACGCCCCTTCTTGTCAAAATATGTTGCGGACAAATGATTGGCCGTGGTGTTGTTGCAGCCAAGAAGCTATTGATCATCCAGCACAGCGTCCATAGAGGAGACGCCTCACGCGGGGGACATTACGGTGCCAACTGAGCAGGCCGCCAAAAGGATTTGACTCCGACTTTATTGGCCCACAATTATACAAAGATTGCCCTGACTTGGTCACGCCGATGTGACACTTTTCAGGTCAAGGAAAAATTCGCAAACGTGAAGAAATTCCCTCAAAATTCCATCCAACATTTGTGGAAATCTTAACGTGTGTGGGGCAAATGATTTTCATGGGGCCGTTTCTTCCATCTTCACAGGAAAAAAATATATAAACTCGAACTAGCCGTCGACTACTTTAAAATGGGTTGAAGAGAAAACGCATCCCCACAAACGACGCCCTAGTTATTTGCATATTCTTAATCTCTCTTCGCCCGATGTCAGTGCCCCTTCGTGCTATCTAAAGTGATCGCTGAACCCATTTCTTGCAAATGACCAGTTTGCAAAGGTCATGCTTAAATATGAGATTACTCATCGTCTCTCCACCGCCGCGTATCACCCACTAACAAGTGAGCAATTGGAGTATCCAATCGATGGCCTTGAAACAAATCTTGAAAGGACCGTGGGTCGAAAAAGCCGAGCCTTCTTGGCGGTAAACAAACTAGATTGATGCATTCGTGGGCCTTCTGTACATCTTGACAAAACACCCATAGGGTGCACCCCTTACCAGTAGTATATGGAAAGCATTCATCTACGCGATCGATCTCGAGCATAAAGCCGTACGTATGCAGTTAAAGCATGCCAAACTTTGACCTTGAGACCACGGGCGATCAACGTAGAATGTTTAACTAAAAAATTACTGAACTTCAAGATCCCATGCTTATATGAACTCTTTGAATCTATTAAGAGACAAAGCCAAAGAGGATCCATGACTCAAAGATCAAAAACCAGTGTCATCAACGTCGTGATCAAGTCCTCCTATTAACTCTGCGATTTAAATATGTTCTCGGTGGCTAGATTTAAAATGCTATTGGTCCCGGACCGGTCACAAATTTTCACAAGATCTTTCCATATGGCACCGTTAGTTATCTTAAACTCACGCTAAATTTCAAGGTGAACGGTCCCATCGAAGTTAAGCACAACATTGGAGGAGAACTACCACAATTTGGTTGACCCGGATCTCCAACCTTCCCCAAGGACAACTAAAATGCGGGGATTAGGTCAAGCTTAGCGTCCCTAAAAAAGCGCTTTCTCGTGGGAGGCAACCCCAGCTTATCCATTTATTATTATTTTTCTTTTCTACATTTCATTGTGATGTTGAGAAGGAGCTTGTATCTTTTTCCGTTTCTTGTTTGTTTGTGCTTGAGATTTTTTGTAGATTTACCCAAAATTTTCTGAGACTCCACGTTTCGGTGTTTTGTCCCGGTCCTCTCGAGCTTCCTACCTTTGCTTCATTAGTTTGGGAAATCCGTATCCTAATTCTTATCGACTAACGTATTATCTTTAAGCATACTTAATAACGGCTTAGATTTACGTAGAGGACCACCTTCTTAAAACATTTTTGAAGGACATTGTTAACTCTAGTATGGGGGGGGATCTAACGATTTTGAAATGCCTGCATGTTTATTTTTCTGATGTTCTTACTACCTCAAGCGAGTGTTATACTTCCACACAAAATACATTTTTAAACAAAAATACTAAGCATTTTGCCCACACAATTTTTGACTTTCCTGCGTAGAATAAAATATAATTTTGAGACCCAAACGAGCGTGTTGAGCTCTAGCTTGATTCTCTTAACTTTTAGCCTCAAGCGTTCGCAGGAAGTTCGCGAAGACGTAAGAATGATAGATTTAAGTAAGATTGGGATGCTAACAAGGATTAGTAGGGAAATCTAAGATCTCATGTATGTATTTGTAGCTTTTTATCTTTCTCCCCATAAGCTCTTAACCGAATTAGATAAATACGAGTTTGTTTTTGAGATTAAACTTCACAAATCAACAATGCTTTATGTAAAATATAGCAAAAAATTTAGTCTTAGATCAAACTTATACATGAAATTTTTCAAAAAGAAGTCTCGTAGATTAATAATATATATATATATGAATATAATAGAAAAATATAAATTATATCTATATAAAATTATAAAGAAAAATAAATATATATCTATATAATGATGAATAAATAAATAGAAAATATAATAAATACAAGCTGTAGGCTGATAAAAGTTTACAATCCGTCTATCTTGCCTAAGCTCAAAACCTGATGTGGTAGTCCCATTCTATAGAAAAGCCCATAGTAAGAATATAAAATCCGAGACTGGAAAAAGTTTGTTGCATCTTGCCGGCTCACAACCGTGATTATTGCAGCAGCCATCTAAAAGGCGAGGGTTACATTGCATAAATATTTAATATTAGAAGTTTAAATAAAAAATAGAATTTCTTTTTGTTAAATTCTAATATCTTTTGAACTTTTGACTATTCTATTTTAAAAGCTATGTATAGCATAAACCTGAGAGTTTTTGAAACCCCAGGTCCGCGGAGTCCCGATACTAGTCTCTGGTTGAGGTTGTCAAAAGCCTGGTCACATTATGCCCGCAAGGTTGGGGATGTGCCAGAGGACGAAAGTCGCTAATGTGTATGATCTCGCCTTTCAAACTCATTATTACTTGGGTGGAACGTGAGCATAGTATTTTTTGCAAAATGATTGCAGGCATGGTTGAAATTCAAGAGCACACATACCTAAGAATATAATAATATGTCGGAGTGAAAAAGTTCACAAGTTGCAAATATAGATAGTGGTAAGCATTTAACTGATATTCTACTTATGATTTCGTTTAAGCTTGGTTGGAAAAGTGGACAAAGTCGAGGGGACATGAATATATCCTATTGGGCAATTTCAAATCCGAAATGAAGTCTGTTTCTATGATCCCTAACATTATGAGAAATAACAAAGTCGAAATATTCTATGTTAAATTATTCCTAAAAAAAAAGTTTTGAAAAATGGAAAATTGGGTGTTTTATATCTTTGATTTCGCTTAACGTCTCTCCACAAAAGCCTTTGCTACTTTCAAAGATGTAAGTGTGGAAGGTTTTGAGTTATGGTTTTAGAGCATATAAATCTATTACTTGAGGACACACAATCGCTTAGTTTGGGAATTTGATAGTGAGAAATCACATACCGTATTAAATCCAAAATGGCCCTTAAATGATTAATAATGAGGGCAAAAATAAAGCATGAATTTGTGTATCTTGTTGTATGTGATGTGTTAGGTACATATATGCAAAGATCAAAGAAAACAGTCAATCAGGGGGAAACAAACACGGACACGGGAACCGAAAGAGTGCAGAAAGAGCGAATTAGTATCAAAGTCAACATAGTCAATCCTTTGTCAACATTGGTCAACCACAAAAAGTCAAAATCCTCAAGATTCCCAAAATGCCCTAAATGTTAAACACTAATTTCACCAAAAGGTCCCTAAACCCTAACACAGTTATCTCCTTATAATAAAGAATCTCATGTGTTATCTTATAAACACAACCTTATAACAAAGCCCAAATTCCTGGCCCAATTCTATTTTCTATAAAACCACACACACACACACACACACACACACGCGGGTCAAACAAATGAAAAAGGCGCGGGAAGTCATTTTTACTATTCATTCATCTTCCCCAAATTTACCTAGCTCGAAATCAAAGGGTAAATGGCAATTGATGATGTGGCTCTATGATTCGAGTACCAAGGTACGATGTGGCAGAGTTAGATGTCACAAAAGCCTCTCATTGGCCAGGACACCACAAGGAGGACACATGGAGCAATTGAAGAGCACACCAATTGATTTGGATTTGTAGCCTACAAAATCTAGTGCAAAAGACACACTACAAGTCTGACAACGAATGCCACATTGGCAATCCGTGTGCTCATCATATCAATCCAACAAACCATAAATAAGATCAAAGGATTAAGGGCTAAGATTATGGATAAAAGGAGTGGGCTAGACTCATAGAAGCTTTAACTCTAATGCAATAAATAGAGATGCAAGGCCTCACACACATGGCAGCATCCTTTTTCCCGTTTTTAGTGTGTTTAGTAGTTAATACACAGTCAACGATCATTTCATATTTAAAAGTAACTTTCTCATATCATTTATTCATTTTCTAAGTTTGTATTCATTTAAATCAATAGAAACATAGTTACTTGTTCACATTTCTGTTTTTACCTATAATCTTTTAAATTATCCAAATGATTTTTTTCAACCATTTCTCAACTCTCACAAGCTCATTATAAGCTCTCTAAGCATAGATTAGAGCTCAAATTGATCAACAATTTACTTAAACCATCAAAATCAGTTAAATACCTTTGCTAGTATGGATTTGAGCTTTTTGGATGATAAGCTTACAATGGAAGAGCTATGACTATTTTACTAGCTTTATCCTTGTGATAAGCTAGAGCGGTAATAGCCCTCCTCAAGGCTTTTAAAGCCTTTGTTTACTAAGAGTAATGTAAGTCTCATTTAAGCTTTTCTTCTTAATATTATTTAAATCTGCATATTCACTTGCTTATTTGGGCTTAAATCTGTTGTATTTGTGCTTATTAAGTATGATTGAGTATCTATTTTCAAGTTTGATAGCTTAAATATTAGTTTACCTCATATTGTCTTATAAATCAATAAAAATCAAAAAATATTAGCATAACTAGTAGCTTAATGATTCTGGCTTATTTGATTATTGGTATAAGCTCATAAGGGCTGTTAATAGTTGTTTGTTATCTGGTACTCAAGTTTTATTCATTAAATTTAAATTTCATAAGCTAAAATGAATTTGAAAGAGTTTAAAGGGGTGTTTGGCATAGCAGTACTAACCACAAGTTAGTACTGCTAGTGGCACCACCGATGTCTTTGAAATTCTTGTTTTTCATCGCCAAAGGTAAAGTCTGTTTGTGCTAGGATAATTAGTTTAAGTTAGAGTAATTAGGATTTGAATAAGTTAAGTTTGTTATATCATAATCTGTTAAATGTTATTAGATTTATAATTAGCTTAATCATTCAATTTTAGAATTGCTATTAATTGCCTTTAGTTTTATGTTTTAAGTGTGTGTAGGATTGTTGTCTGGTCTGCTTATAAGAATTGAGTCATTGGTTCACTCAAAGAGCAAACTGCACCACAGTTTTAAAAGAAAAGTACAGCTTGTTTTCAATTTAATAATTCAGAGGGTATAAGTAGCTTTTAGGATTTGATTTTTGGTTTACAAGTAGGTTTAGGGTCAGTGTCAATCTATTTCAAATTAGTTTTCAAAAATAAATTCATTAGCATATATGTTTTTAGCCTTAAAATAAGCTTTTTGTCTTTTAAAACCAAAAGTAACTAAGTGATCTTAATGTATAAGGTGTTTTCAGCAAGCCTTTTTATTAAGCTCCTGAATTTCAAAATGGTTTTAAAAAGTTGTTTTAAGTAGTATTTTAGGTGTACTTTTTAGGGTAATAAGCCAAAAGTCCATAAAAATCCTTTAGCTTATTTAAAAATAAGCTCAAAGGTGCCTTAAAGGGCTATTTGGTTATCAGTTTACACCAATAGTTCTTATTCCTTTATTTTAGCTTATCTGCTTATTGTTATAGCTTATTTAGTTTAACATTAGACTTATTATTTATATAAATCCCATTTTAGCTTATTTGGTTTTGATATAAGCTAATTTGAGCTTATTTGCTTTCTAGTGTAAAATTTTAAGTGTTTTTAAGCTTTTTAGCTTTTCTGTCATTCTAGCTTATCAATTGTGCTCGTTTTAGTTCTTATGTGCTTATTAGATATAGTTTTTAATCTGTCTTAGCTTATTTAACTTTTCTCTTAGCTTATTTGTTCTTAAAAAGCCCAAACAGTTTACATTATATAGTTTAGTAGGATTTGCTCTATTCTACTAGAACACATTTTAATTGTACTTTATTTCATGCTTTATTTTTCTTGAGTTTATTGAAAAACATGTCTCATTAAAGTTGTGTTTTTACAGCTTATTTATAAGCTGAGTTAAAAAGTTTTTTTTAAAAAAAAAGGGAAAAGGGGAAATCGTGGGTGAGCAAAGTCTCCGAACCGCACGACCTCTTATAAAACCCCCGCCTCACCTTTATAACACCTCACAACACACACTCCCTTCCAACGTGCCCTGGGGTCTTTTTTCATTTATTATGCAAAATTAATCTTCTATATGCATTTTTAACCCTTTTGTGTACAATAAGCTTGTTTACTTATTCACAGCTTATTCGATAAGCTTGTGATTCCCGAGCATATTTTTTCCTATATTCCTCTTATTCAAGCTACTTCTATTATTTTTTCAGAATTTTATAATTAGTTTTAGTATTTAAACATTTATTTTATTAAAAACTTCAAAAAAAATTCATAAAAAATAGAAAAATAATCAAAAAATAATAATTTATTTTTTAAGAAAAATTTCTTTTATCAATATAGTTTCTAGGAAAATTAGTTTTGGCTTATCCGTAGGTTTACATTTTCAAAATTTCTCATTTGTAAAGAACCGAGGATTCGTATCCGTTCACATTTTTTGTTTTTTAAAGCTCAAACGACTGCCGTTTTTGTCTAAGTTTTTCTTTAAACTTACTTTTTAGTCAATAGAGTCAATTAAAAGTGAAGAAATGATTTCATTTTAGTTTTTTTTTTGAGGAAAATTAAACGTTTATTTGTCATAGTTTCAGGTTCCGATTAAACGTTTTAGCTAAAATTTGTGTTTTCCCTTAAGTAAATTTTAAAGTTTTTGCCGGATTAATTTTCACTGAGTAATTTAGATAACAATATCAATCTTATCCGATGTCAAGAAACGATTCTCAAACACTCCCAACTTTTAATCGTTTCCTCATTGGGGGATAACACCGGTGATATCATAACTTCCGAATTATGTTTATAATGAGATCTTTTGATTCTCCTACCTTTATTTCTTCTAATAATTTATAAGTTAATATAAAAATTTACAATATATAGAAAGAGTTTAGAGTCCAGACAAGTGATCAGGCTGTATCCCTCATGAGCTTGGGGTGTGTTAGTTAGTGTTTCTTTGTGAGGGCTGTCCAAAGCATAATCATAAGCATCAAAAAGTCTAGTCTCCAAGCCATTCATCAAAGAGCCACTTTCATTTTTGTCTTCAAATCATCACCCAATAAGAATTTGAGGGATTGCCAAGGTGGAATTGTTGGTTTGTGGTGTGGGGTTTGTGAGAGTGATAGGTTTGGGGAAGAGGGATGAATAGTGACATGTTTGTCGGGGTGCAGGGGAGAGGTGAAAGGGATGGATGTTGGCGGGAAATAGGATTGGGTATTGTTTGTTTAATAGTTAACGGATGTTAGGGGGTTAAGGACTAAAGGTGCAAAGGTTTATAGGTTATAGGGGCTAACTGAGTTAGTCCTTAAGGACTAGCAATGTTAGTCCTTGAGAACTAACTGTGTAAAGGTTAAGGGGTGTTGGGTTAATGGTTGTTAACTGTTGTTGGACTTATAAGTTGGGCCGGTTTGGATTAAGGAAATGGATAAATGATTTAGGCTTATAAGACTTTTAGATAAAGTCTTAATGGGCTTGTTTGGTCTACATAATGTTTTAATGGGCTGACCCGACCCATTAGATGGGAACAGGTTGGCCTAATTAACATTTCTTCGATATCGGCTTCGTCTTTGACTTTTGACTTTGAGTTTTTACGCTCTTTCCATTCTCGGGCTCGGTTTTGTCCTTTTGGCTTCGTTTTTGTTCTTTTTTTGTTGATATCCGTTACATGCACAATCATAAATCACAAAACACACAAATACAATGTATTTTTGATATATTTGGCATTTTATGTCTATTTTTGGTCATTTAGACTTGTTTAATTAGGTCAAAGGTATGTGTAATTAAGCACATACCAAAATCCCCCATACTAAACTATTGTCGTATCATCACGCAATGCTATAAGTAAACACTTAGAAAACCAAGAATCTCAATCCCCCTCGACTAATTACCTAGAAAAGTAGATAAGTGTTTATCAAAAGGGATTAAGAAATCATTAGTTTTGAAAAGCCCTGTTTTGACCATTTTTAAATATTTACACTTATTACCACACATATTTTTGTATTTTTCCTTTTTCTCATTTTTTTATACTTTTCTTTTTAAGAAACTAACTAGAATGTATGGACTTTCGTTATTTTCATAACTTTAGGGTCATAGAACAAGAAGCACTTTAATCGTAAAATACCCAAAAAGATAAATTCATCGTCCCCGATTTTTCACTTGCCCCAAACCAAGCTTAAAAACGAAATCACCGCTAAATATAAGTTAAGATGCTAACACTACTCATACTTGTAACTTGTGAAACTTTTCACTCCCGACAATTATTATATCTTAGGTGAATGTGCTTATTTTGAATTTCAACCATGAATCAACCTTTTCAAGATGCTAAAACACTTATTTTTTTATTTTTTTTTTGTATTTTGGTGGTAAAAACAGGATTACGTAAAAACAATGGTTGCAGACACAATCAAATCGATAGATCCCCCATACTAGAATTGAACATTGTCCTCAATGTTTTAAGAAGGGTCTCCACATAAATCTAAGGCCGTT